>VZTG01000125.1:239430-260847 GCA_013397845.1 Melanocharis versteri
AAACCTGAAAGTGTTTCTTTAAATGCAGAGGCTCACCACACAAACACACACACACATACACACACATACACACACACACACACATACAGCGCCCGCTCCGCCCCTCTGCGGGGTCCCCCGCCCCGCGCTCCAGGGGCCGCCCCGCCCGGCCCCTCGCGGGCTGGCCCCTCACGCTCGGTGCCGGTCCCGAGCCCGCCGTGTTCTCCCGGTACCTCCCGGTACCCGCGGCTGAGTCACCCCTCCGCCGCCTCGCGGCTCCCCGCCGCCGCCTCCCCTCGGCCCGCGGGGCTGAAGGGAGTGTGCAGGAGCTGTGCGCTGGCCCCGCGGAGCCGAGCGGAGCTTCTCAGCCGCTCACCCGGTGACATAATCGCCCCCGTTCCTGGTCTCCAGAGGTTTCACTTAAGCATTAAATCCCCAGCCCCTTCATGTGCGATCCTTTCCCAGGTCAGGTAACAGCCATCTCCCACAGGCAGTGCCTGTGTCTGGGCATCACACACCGACAGGGCACCTCAGTGTAGCTGGATGAAGGCAGGATGGCAACAAATTATTTGCTGCAAAACTGAAAATACATAAACCCTGCAGTATTTCCTACCAGTCAGATAAAAAAAGAAAAAAAGTATTATCTGAAAGGAGGGATCACAGAATCAATTAGCCTGGAAAATCGCTCTGAGATCAAGTCCAACCTATGGCCCACCACCACCTTGTCAACCAGACCAGGGCACTGAGTGCCACGTTCAGTCTTTCCTTAAAAACCTCCAGGGACGGTGACTCCACCACCTCCCTGGGCAGTTCCAATGTCTAACCACCCTTTCCGTGAAGGAATTCCTCCCAATGTCCAACCTAAACCTCCCCTGGTACAGCTCAAGGCCATGTCCCCTTGTCCTGCCGCTTGTTGCCTGGGAGAAGAGTCCAACTTGCACCTGGCTGCAACCTCCTTTCAGGTAATTTCAGAGAGAAATAAGGTCCTCCCTGAGCCTCCTCTTCAAGGTGTCCTGCTCCAATGGGCCTGGCAGCCACTCCTGACAGCAACCAGATAAGGGGAAGGAGGCTGAGGAAGTATTTAGCACTATGTCCACTCATGAATGCTTGTTTGCTTCCAGGAGTAAATCCAAAACACATAAAAGCACCACTGTCAACATGAATCTTGCTTTAAAATAATAAAGAAACTGATAATATTTTCCAGTGCTTTTAAATTCAAAGGCTTTTTCCACGTATTTTTTTGCCATTCATTTCAACAGCAGGCGGAATCACTTTCAGTTCTCACTCCATTTTTGTGAAGCACTTGGACAATACTGTTGTTGCACAACATCACAGGTGAATTGTAATGCCCCATTACAAAGCATTACGAAATACAAATGTTGGTAAAGATACCATTGCCCATTTTGATCAGAATAATCAGAGATGTAAACTCATTTAATTCAGGCATGTACTCATCCCTTTTGTCACCAGAAAAAGCCCAACACCTGCACACAGGACCTGCAAAGCCTCTATATTGGCTTTAGAAATAAGTTTGTCTTTTAAAAAAACTTCTGCAGATATTTTTCAAATAACATTATCTCATGATTTAATTCTATTGAACCAAAAGTAGGTAAATTAATAGTTGAAAAGCAGCTCATTTTGAAAGAATCCTGTCAAACTTGGAGACTCCATTCTGTTATCCAGGCCCTCTGTAAGTTCTGCATGTGTGAGTGTATTTGCATTTAAGGTTTCTGAATTTTAACAATCATAGCAGAAATGCCAGGAGGGATAAACAGATAAATATTTTTATGCAAGTGACTAGTGCACATGAATGGAGTCAGACTGAAACAAACGGGATTTGAATCTCTATAGATAAGATAAAAATGCAGATACTGTGTTTTTGTACTGCTGCATGTCAGTCTGGAAAGATAACTCCGGGCCAGGAATGGATTTGCAAAGGCCTGAATGGAAACTGAACTATTGGTAGAAGATGCCACCTAACACCGCCAGGTCCTGGCACTGGAACTCGATGAGGCCACCTATGCGTTGCTCTCGTGTCAACCAGATGAGGTCAGAGACTCCCTTCTGCCTCCAGCTGACCTCAGCCAATTCCAGCTGGCAACCCAGTGGCCTGGTGTCCTGCGGCCTCCTTGACTGGCTGTATGAAATGCTAAACAATTACAAGTTCGTATCCTCCCCATATTTTTTTTTTTTTACATTCCAGACCACCAGATACCTAAAAGCCACTTCTTTCCCATCGAAACATAGTATTTAAAGGTCAAGGTGAAACTCTTGTTTCCCATTTCACAGGTTGACCTTTCCAAGGGCAGCAGCAAGCAAGGTTCGAATACTCTCCCTCTTTCTCTCTTGAGGATCTTGGTTTTTGGATCCTGCTCCAGCTGGACACCACAAGAGCTAAAGTCTAGCAAGGCACAATGCAAGACATTTATTTAGTTTACTGAGACACTTTTTATTCCTGAAATTACAGGCACCATGGTTGCTAACATGCGTGAATGCAGCTAGAGTGGCTTTTACTCCTCCTCCCTACAGTTTGTGTTTGCAGCGCTGACTACCTGGCAGCTGTGGCAGCGGACATTCATCACCTCTATAAAGTTTAAACTTTCCTTGGTTTTTAATTGAAAATACACTCATCTACATTTCTTCAACTGCAATAGTTAAAGAAATTGTGTTTATGGGGAAATTAGTCACAACAGCTACAGCAGGTTGAGCTCTCCTATAATTAAATATTTTGAAATTATTTCTGTGTAGATATTCTATACCACAGCAAAAAGGAACAGAATTCTGGATTAATAATTCCAGTCAATTTTTGAACCAAACAGATCAGTGGTATTTTTTTTCCCTGTTGTGCTGATAAAGTATTATTTTTCTGTTTCTTGTCGTAACACAGCTTAACATCTAAGCTGTTGCCTCTAACAGGATTTTAGCACTAACAGTTCATTTCTTAACACTTCTATATTGCTTCATCTTACTTTTTTCTCACCTAGCTTCTTTCTGCCCTGAACAAATAACACACCTGTGAGACAGGAGCCATGCTGCTTTAGGCACCGAAGGTGCTCAGCTTTGGCACCGATTAGCCACCTGAATTTGGGGCACACTGGATATATTAGTCAGAAATTATCTACTTAAAATCTGGATCAACAGCTAAACCCTTCAAACCTCCCTCTGCTGCTCTGGCTCCCTATCTTGGTCGTGTAATACAGCTGCCCTGATGACTTTCCTGCTTAATTTAAAACGCTTCCAGCCAGAGCAGAAATGGTCATTGCTAAATCACTACAAAAATACGGATTAATCCATGGCATGAGCTGGGAGGTATGATCCCTATCACACAAAAAAAGGGGCTGCCACCAGAGCTAAGGGACTTGCTTGGCACCACACAAGGTGCGTTTTTCAGTACCACAGTGAGAATTGAGAAGGGTTTTGCTCTTAGCCAGCCACAGATCCGCGCTGTCCCTTTCAGAAAGGTGAAATCCCCTGTTAACTTAAAGAATTTGTGTGCAGCTGGACCCAAGTGTGGAAGGTAAGAAATTGTTCTAAATAACAGCTCCTTCACAGTTACATTCAAGATGGCAGAAGCTGAGCAAATTCAAGTCCTGTGATATTGTGTGCTGTATCAGGGCAAAATATTCTCCCCTGTCAGCAGTTAGCTGCTCTTAAGCCAGGCACTAGAAAAGGCCAGGCTGCTTCTGCCAGTGTGTCACACAGCCCCTTCTGAAAAAACAAAACAGAAAAAAAAAACAACCACCAAACCAACAAACACAAACAAAACCCCCAAACCAGTATTTTCCAGGATATTGCTCAGCAGGACATTTTTTCTTTTTTCTATTTTGTCACTACATTACAAACTTCCACAAAATTGTAACTCACCCTTAAAGATTTCTGCCCCTTTCACTTGCTTCATCTCTTTCTGCAATGATTCCACTCAAGAGTTTGGGAGCCTGATCCAAAATTTGCCTTTTCACTGCTTTTCAGGAGTCTGGGTTTGCAGATGGGAGGGCAGTAATGGAAGCTGAGGAGCAAACCCTGGTTACTGTGAGCCATTAGACTTTGTGTAAGTCTCCGGTGGAGATGTGCACCTGAATTTCATTTCACAGGCTTCAGCAAATTCAGGAATTCCATTTTCAGCTAAAATATAAAGAAGAGACTATGGACTATGCAGCACGTTTTCTGCTGATTTATTGACTGTGCATAAATACTGCGCTATAACTGTCATGTTTAACTACAAAAAGAGAGAGCTGTATGCTCAGGAAGATAATTCAGGGCAACTCTGAGGTTTTTCGTCTGTCTTCCATGTACTTCAGAAAAAGCAGCCACTTAGCAAAGGGGCAGAGTCCAGCCATCCTGATTTTCTCCCCTTCTCCCTCAGACATGTGTTAACCCTTTGCTGTGCACAGTTCAGCAAGGTTTCCTCTTCCTGCAAAGTTTTCATATGAGCATAGCTAATACTGCCCACCGTCCAAAGGTGAAAGCCAGATCCACAGCCCGCGTAACAGCAGATACAGTTTAATTTCCATTTTGCTTTAAAGACCAATGAGAAGGGGATGAGGAAGTGATTGGTTGCCTAAGATGGGGGATCGTTTTGCAATACTGGTAGATAAGCAAAATTCTGACAAAATGTCTCCGAGGAGACATAAAATGAACCCACGAAGCAGCACTTTGAACAGCAAAGCAAGCCAGAACAGATTTCCAGACAGGCAAGGCTTTCCATATGAGAACAGGTTTCAAAGTCCAAGAGTCTCTCCAAGGAAGAAACAACATTCAGAATAAAAGTTTGAAAGATATTCTGGCTTCTGAAAAAGAAACTGAAACCTTCTCCAGTTTAGCAAACTGGAGAATTGAGTTACTCTAAGCCTGAAGGTAAGAAAAAGAAATTAAAATTGTGCACATACCTATGCAGGAAGATAAAAAACCGAAAGTGTGTGCTTCAGCCTAGCGCATGTTTGTGATCCAACAGCAAATAACATCAGATTAATGGCCCCAGCCCCAAGCCCCCATATGTCCTGCCAAGTTCTCCCCACAGAAAGATTTATCATCTCTCGCTCGTGAACACTGGGAAACAACAGAGCTTGTTCTGGGGGGTAAGAGAGAGGGAGAGGGATTTGTGGCCGAGGCAGGAGCCTTGCACCAGGCAGTCACAGCCACGGGAAGCAGGGCTCACGGGCTGGGGATGCTCTGACTGTAGGTGCATTTGGATTGACAGCCAGCCAAGAACTGCGTGAAATTCCCCGTTACTTCCTTTTACTGGTCTCATGCTAAGTGTTGCTAAGCTGTACCTGGGAATCAGGCCAAATCAGCTTGGGATCTTTGGATGAAAGGCATTAAAAAAAAAAAAAAGAAAAAGGAAAAAAAAATCCGGAGTATTACCAATGTGGAAAGCAACAATATGAATTAAATGAATGTGCAAAGTGGCAGGATTTTATTACATTCTACAATCTAAAATATAAAGACAGACTAAAAAATTGCCACTTCTGAGGAAAACTACATCCTTCTGCCTGGGTTCCTGTGAGGAAGAGTCATAAAAGCAGCATATCGTTACCAGAACTGAAACGTGAAAATACATATGTTTAAATAGACTGGAGCCAACAGGGACTGGTTAGGAGAGTCGTTTTCCCAGGCTATGCTACACAGATTTGTGCCACCAAGTAAGAAGTTCACACTGCTTCATCTATTACCTATCAGCATTTATTTTACGACAAAGAATTCTGGTGGGCTGGGGACCTGCTCTGAACTGACAGGATTTATCATAAAGCAAAAGCCACAATTGGCTGTTTCATTTCTGGACACAGTTATGATTTTTTACTATATACATGGCTTGCCTGCAACAGAAATTCTCCCTTGCGGAGTTCAAAGTATCTCCCACAGAGAAAGTTTAGCTGACCTGACTGCACATGCTCCTTGTGCCTGATCCGAAGCAGACCAGACCCTGCTGGAAGCCTCAGGGAGCCTCAGCCCTCTGATTTCAGCTCAGCAAGTCACCTTTCACCCCTCACCATCATTTCACTGCACTGGGTGCACCCACTGTCCCCTCACTGGCATGGAAGCTTGTGTCTAAAAAAAAAAAAGTTAGGGACAGTCTCCAAAATATTAATGGGACACCACTCCATGGGATGTTAACTCTGTGCTGAGGGCACCTAAAGTAACTTACTGGTCCCAATCAAGAAATATTATTTAGGGATGAATATTAACATTTCCAACATATCCTTAATAAATCATCATCATCTTACTGAAACCAAACACTTTCCATTACATGAGTATGTTTATCATTATTTAATTCCCCCAAAACACCCAAAAATTATACAGAAAACACAGTGCCATAAAAGCATTGCATTTTACCATAAGCAATTTTCACAAAATATTTTTTCTCCCAAAGGAATCCCATTTTCAATCCTAAAGACTCTTTGTCATTAAAGACAGTTACAAAAGCTGACAGAATGATCTACTTGGAACAGAAGGCTTTGGTGCCACGTGAGCTCTCGCTGGTTCTGTTATAGACCTTCACCAGCATTTTCCATGGGTACCCAGCCTTCCTACCTTGGTTTCCCCAGTTGCAGAAGTGCTTATTTTGCTGTTTTCCTTTTTTTTTTTTAAACCACTTAAAACCGTATCAAGCCCCCGCTACAGAGGCGAGAGGAATCAACCCTGCCCTGTAGTTCTCACCAGCTAATTTCAGCCATGATCTAATGAGTGGGTGGTAACAAGACAACGAGGCGGGACAGGAGGGAAAGGCCCAAGCAGCACTGGGAGCTTAGGAGGAAACTCAGCAGAAAGCAAGTGCATGGGAAAATAAAACAAAGATCTTTCCGTTCTTCAATTTTTAAAATTTTTTTTTAGATGGCTAATGAAGAAGAGGAAGTGAAAGCTCATCTCCTGATGTGTCTGGTAGGTGTTTGGAAGAAACAAGTTTCCAGGAAGACCTTAGGCGGGGACACAACCTCATCTTGTGAGAGCAGCTCTCTGTGTAGGGGCATGGAAAGAGGAGATGGCAAAAGGAGACAGTGCAGGGCAGCAGCACTGCCAGCAGCACACAGCAGATGGGAAATCCAAAGAACTGAGACACAGCAGGAAGCAAGAAGTAGGTGTACAGAGTCTTGAAGAGTCAGCTTGAATGCGACAAGGTAGGAAAAAAGGGCACAAGGTGGAAGAGCTTTGTGACTTTGCCAGGCTGAAAGGACAGCAAGGTGCTCCCTGCAGATGGTTGTGCTCAGATCTGGGGACATTTTCATTTGCCTCTCTCAGATGGAGTATTTGTGCCAGATAGGAATGCAGAAACTTAAAATAAAAAAGTGCTCTCTTTTACTCCTCTGTCACTTCAGATTTAGACATAATAGGAGATATCGTGCTTATTCTGAAGTAGAATAAAACAGCCCCACTCTCTCTGAGCTGCTGTGTCCTGTTACTGCTGCCGACCTTGCTCGGTACAGACTGAATTACTAAACTTCCTGAACTCTCAGGTCCCAGTTTTGTCACTTCCTCGCACTCACTTGATTTTTGTGTATTGAGTTGGAAGGCTTGTTGGCAACAAAGGAGAACTTCAAACCCAGACACTTCTGTTTACTTTCTGCATTCTCTTACCCAGTTTCGGATATGAACACAATCTCAAACTGGAGGGGGTTACAAGAACAAAGTTTTCTCTTTCTTTCAGAAGCTTTTGGTAATTTCCAAGAGCCAAAAGGTAATTATTTTGGCACAAAGAAACTTTTAACCATAGCATTCCTGTATAGGGTTTCCTTGATGCTTTTGTCTGAGAGGAGAAAAAAAGAGAGAAGTAATAAAAAGCCCACATTTATCTTTTCTGAGATACAGAACAGTTGCACTGCAAGAAGAAATGAGATAGACAAAGGCTCTTCAGGTTGGAAAAAAAAAGATGACTGCAGAGGGAAATTATGGCAGTCTCTAAAACACCAAATGGAGAAGGTAAATGCAGAGTAATTGTTCGCTTTCTCTTGCACTGCAGAAGCTGAGGGGGCATCCAACAAAGGCATTTAGCAGCAGGTTTAAAACAAACACACCCAAAAGGAAGTACTCTTTCCTACCATCCATAATTGCATTGCGGCACTCAGTGCCTCAGGAGGTTGTGGAGACTGAAAATGGATTTTAAAAGGCATTAAACAAATTCATGTGGGACGGTGTGATCAACAGCAAATAAACACTGTAGCTTAGGTGAAACTTCTGTGTTTTCAAACCCTTACTCAGAGCTGGGAGGAGGCACCAAGTAAAGATGATTCGGTATGTGGCCTTTCCTCCCTCCCTGAGTGCTGCTGGCTGCTCCTGGAAACAGCGTGGCAGTTCCTGTTGTTCTGTGCTGAGCCGGGTGTTGCACATCATTAAGGAGCAGTAAACGTTCTCTGCATTCTCCTGCCTGACTCTATCTTCCAGCAGACTTCCTCAGAGAGCAGGAGATGCTTCTGACAGAGCTTTGCAATCCAACCCTCCCCCATTTTCCCTAGAGCAACCACACTTATAATTGGGCAGAGAGTGAATATTGCGTTAGCTCAGGTTATAACAAGGAAAATTTCAATCCTATGTTTTGCCATTTAATTGTAGCATTAATCTCATATTTAAAGGGTAGAAAATGTAGCTGCCCCCATTATTTGTCAAAATGCTCGTCAGTCCCCAATAATAACCCAGTACTTTCTACAAAAAAAAGAAAGACAAAGCAACCAAACAACTGGTCTCCATAGCCAAGTGAAAGTAACAATTTACCTCAGACAGCAACGAAAACCAAACAAACAAAAAGAAAAACCAGAAACTCCACCCTGAAGTCACTCAACTTAATTTTTAAAAAATAGTATCTGCAATAAAAGATTTTATATTCAATATTCATATAAAGGACAAAATTTTCCAATTATGATTTTGCTCACCCTTTTATTAAAAAAAAAAGGCTGTAATAATGCCAATTCTCATCCAAACATTTTCAAACTTCAATTATTCCCTATTCAGCTAAACCCATTGTGTTTGCAAGGAAAATCCAACTGAACTGAGAGTTTGTGCCAGCCCTTTCCCATGTCACAACAAGCTCATTCGTCACCCCAACAGTCCTGCAGCCTTGCACAACACACTCTCCACATCACCACCGAGCCAGGGTCAGGCAGCTTGTCCCTTATCCCCAGCAGCCCCACCCTCCTGCCACCTCCCTGTGCAAGCTCCCCTTTCCTCCCAGCACACACATCCTGCTCCCTCATTTTACCATCCAGCAGAAAAGCAGAAGCAAGGAGAAAGCAGCAGACAAGGGGAAAGGGTAGAGTATGTGATGGGTGATCAATGCTAGGTACAGGCCTTATATATATATTTACAAAAAATGAAATTAAAAATTCAAGGGGGAAGACCACAAAAGCCTAGTGACAGTCTGGCACAGTGGAAACCTGTGATGAGCTACTGGTGAATCAAGGTTTCCACAGCACTTGTATTCTCAGCTTAGGAGCACGTTAAAATGAAAAATAGAGGCAAATGGTACACTTGTACTAAGGCAGGGGCGTCCTGAGTCATTCAGCACCACTGGTGGTGTGGGTCTCCTGGGAAGGGAGTCCCTGAGAATGGACTGTGCCCCTCGGGGGTTTGCATCTCAGCACAATGCCTTGGGGTTTCCAGCTAAGTGCTCACAAAGCCTTTTCTCTTCTCCACTTGCTCAGGTCTTCTCAGTGCTCACATGTTAAGGAACACAGACAACAGAGAAAATAAAATGCAGGAAAATGGATGTATAGAGACAAAATAAAGGAATAAACCTTTGAAAAGTAGTTATGAAAAAACAAGTGTAGATCAGAAGGAAACCAAGCAAAGTGAGAAGGACAGTTCTACAAGGTTCCTGTTGTTCTCGAGGAGGAGCCACCATGATGCAAAATACATAAGTTCATGCATTGAAACCATAAATTACCCTTTAATACAGATAACAGGAGCTTACCTGAATCATGTCTCAGGCAAACAATCACCTGACAAAGTTAAAATCACCAGAAAAATAGAAGTTAACTTTTTTTTTTAATTCAGAAATTAGCACTAAAGAGGGTACTTAGCCATCAGACTTCTTAAAAAACCAGAACAGTATATTACATCTTAGTGTATCAAGGCAGAACACTTTGGAATGGTGGCAACAAAGGAAAAATTAGCCTCAGCTTTCCAAAGAGACTTTCAGTGAAACACAGACGTTTCAGTTAATGGGCTTTGACTGTGGGTATTTTAGCTCTAGGCAGTCTCGCCTGGTGCACTTTGAGCTTAATTCTCTGAGGTATCAATCACTTGAAACTCCAGATGAACTCAGGAAGATCAGCAGCTGATGCTAGTCAGAGTCAGGCCCAGCTGTCCCAAAATGGTTAATCAAAAAGGCATTAAAAAATGTGAATCCAGCAAGGTTACGGCAACCAGGGGTTTGGGTACTAAGAGGGCAGCAGGACCCGAAATCCGAGGATATTGCCTGTCATCATGGCAGAGCAAAAACCAGAAAACAGGAAGACTTTTGTCCTGATAGTGATATCCAAATGTATTCTTTTTCAAATGCAGCACAAGCTACAACATGCAGCACTCCTGCCTGAGGAAGAGTAGTCCCTGGGCCTGAGGAGCAAGCAGGACAGCACCTGTAGCCATGTGGGTTGTGGCTCCGACAGGGAATGCAGTTAGGGCCGGTGCATTCCTTGCTAATTAAATACAGTCCTAGGCTGCCAGCCAATTACCCCTGCAACCCTCCCAGGGCCACGTTTGCAAACCTCTGGTCAAATAAGGGATACGTGGAGCACTTGAAAGGCAAGTAAACTCAAATTTAGAGCCTTACTGCATACCAGATACAACCATAATATTTTTCTTACTTGTTTACTATTTTCAAGCAAAAACAGCAAAGGCTGTCTGGACTCTTAACTTCCCATTGCTTGCAGAGACTCAGAAAGCTCCCCCATGAGCCCTTTGCCTCCAGGCTCTGTGACTGGCACATCCACAGCACCCCCAGCTCCCTGGAGCTGGTGATGTGGCAAACAGGAGGGCAATAAAACGAGGTAGGGCAGTGCTGCAGCAACGCCACGGAAAACTGCTGTACTTGCTGTGAGTGTAACATGGAGACTCCTGCAGTCAGTGCAGCTCTTTGTCAAAGTACAAAATGAGAATCTTATCTTTTCCAAAGCTTTCCTTGAAACACTATACAGAGCTGCCTGTGTGCAAGCTTTATCCTCAGCTGCTCCTTTCCCAGTAGATAGGCAAAAGAGTGCGATCTGATTTCAGAGGCCTGGGCTACACTCTGCCTTCTGCCTCCAAATGCAGCCTTTCCTTAACACCATTGAAACAAAGCCAGCTCATCTAAGGAATGGGACTCTGCAGACAGTGGACTTCAGGGGTTTGGTGACAGTTCTTTCTCACTGAGGTTTGTTTTCTGGTCAGAGCCTAATCATGAGTATTCCAGAGGTACAGAACATACACATAACTCAGCAAGGCACCTGGCAGTGGCCGTATCCTTCCAAAATCCAGTGATGAGGATTTTAACAAGCTTGGTAAAAATCCTCGTTTTGTGATTACTCTGCAACCAAGAAAGCAGCTGGGAATGATTCTGTCACTACCAGGTCTTCCCACACATCCTGCTTTCATCTTAATTTTTATTCATTGGAACATGCAAATTTCCTGCGATATGGGCTGGAAATTGCTTCTATTGCATTTCCAAAAGACATCAGAGGATTTCAGCATCAGTCACTGTGTCACACAGGCCATAAGCCAAATTTTAACGGACAATAGTGGAAAAAAATCCTGAACCAAGAACTAGCACAACAAACATACAGAAAAGCTCAGTTCTCCCTCTGGAAACGCTATTGTTTATTGCTGTCAAGGTCAATGAAACTATAAGCAAACTGTTTCAGCAAGCCCGGCAGATTTATGTGTGCTAATATTCCGCATTGTTAGTGCAGAAATATTTTAAGAACAGTTAAAATCAGAAGTAGGCAGGCTTCAAATGCAGCAGCTGAACAAAAACTCGGTTGGCTTGAGTGGCATTGAGGCCAATCTGCTGCCTCTCCAAAAGAGTCCCTTCCTTTTTGAATCTTGGGAGAGAGGGACAAACAGGTCAATTTTTTGCAAACTCAGTGAAGAAAGTATGGCTGGCCTCGAAGGCTGGGGACTCTTTTCTGTTCCCCCAGGGGGACCCAAACTTTATCCAGTTCCTTAAACCATCCCAGGTGTCTGCCCCAGAATCCCGCAGAGAAAGGAAAGAAAATCCTGTAAAAATCGAGTATCCCTGTGCTGGAAGAAGCTCTCCAGATGAGCCCAGATCAGGCCTAGGATCATAACAGATTAAAACACTTCTACCAGCCATGGTTATGGGCATGTCATGCATCTCTTGTAATAATTAAATTATTCATTTGTGCAAAAATGGAGCCTTTTGTATCTTAGCAAAAACTAAAGCAGGGAGCATAACCAACCAGCAAGACTGAGCAACAGAGACGCTCTCCTGTTACTGGTGAAGTTGCCAATATTTTAGTTTAGTGACAAATATTAGTCCCAACTGTTAACAGTCATATAAACCAATTCACATCCAACATGTTTCACATGGTGTCAGTGTTTTATTCTCATTCACTGAGGAAGAAATCAGCGTTTAATCGGTAGGAGACAAAGTTGCTTTTGTCATTGAAAATCACCCTGACTGCTGCATGCCCCCTTTTCTTCACCACCCAGCAGAATTTTGACTATCAGTAACAAGTTTGGTTTGCTTTTTGTTCTTTTTAATTGTACACTTTCTGCCTTTTTAATCTAAATCAGGTAACATTTGCAGTCTGGTCTTAAATGACTTAGGGCGATAGATGTAATAAAAGGCAGAAATGAGAGCAGAACCTGCATTTTCTTACTTACAGTTATGAGCTTTGCCACTCTCCGGTGCTGCCTCCCTCACTGAAATATTAAAGTATAAATGCAGGCTGTTCTGGTGTTCAGATTATATGATCCCAGCCTTCCTCTTTTGTTGTTGCTCGTTCATCCTTTTTATGTAACTGTTGCCTTAGCTGTGAAACCCATAAAGGTCAACTTGACTCCAAACTGTATCATTAGGAAGAGTTATCAAAATTGTGGACAAAGCATACAAGGTTGCTGCACATTTTCTTGATTTTTGGGAGAAAGTATGCTGGTAACTTTATTCTAAATGCAACCGCTTCAGTGAGAATACTTCTGCAATTCAATTTACTGCCTAAGACTGGGCCTGCAATAGTAGGAAGCTGTAAATAAATGGAACAGTCTTGCTAATGACTGTGTAGAGGGCAGAAATAAGGTCAGACAGCAGTGCTGTTGTTTTCAATAAATTCCATGGATCTAATTTTTATCTCCCATTGCTATAATTTCAGTGATATTACTTTATCGACTTTTATCCTAATATAATCCAAAGTATCCCAACTGTACATTGTTTCTCTTAGTAAAATATTTCTTGTGAGTGTAATAAGACTTTGGTGAATTTATCAGTATTACTACACAAGGTACGAAAGAAACTAAAAATAAGAATACACGAACTGCAGTATGTATGTGCTCTATACTGAACTGTGCTATTAGTGTTTTATTGGGGAAAGACTGCACTAGGCCAGGAGTTTTATGAGGATCTGTGCTTCACTTATGCTGGGAACATCTTTCCCAGCTAAAGCCCACTTTTACTGTAATGAAATGCTTCAAGCAATCAATAATTTTCTCAAAATTTCATTTTAGAGGAAAACTTCTGAGATCATCTGGTGTTTTGTTTCAATATTTCCTCTCCAAAACAATTTTCCTGTGACAAGTAGCACAGTGCTTATGAACAGGGGGTACACCATGCTGCAGTGCAGGGGATTCTAAATTAAAGCCCACGTTCCAGTCTAACCATCACACCTTTATCTTCTGAACGCTGCAATTTTACCCAAACTAACAAATTAAACTTCACGAAACAGGTGAAAGAGCTCTCTCCCTCCAGCTGGTCATGTGCTGTTTTCTGCTTTCTTCCACTTCTCCCTGGAGCGAGGTGGGTGCAGTCCTGCGAGGAGAACATGGCAGGGAGGCTGTTTTGGGGCTTGCTCTGCACGCAGCTTTGTGGCTCTGGCTGGTGTCACTTGCTGTCCCCACGCTCGTTCCCGAGCTGGTGCTGGTGTCTGGCTGGGCTGCTCGGGCACAGCTGGGAGGGAGGTGGGAAGGTGAGGGGGGCTGTGTGGAAGGCAGAGGGAGAGCTGGGGGTGGCACAGCGGGCAGTGCTCACAGAAACCTCCCTGAGGCTCCCAGCACCCACCCAGCAGAGCCTGGCTCTGAGCGTGGCAAAACGTTTTGAAAGAAAGGTTACAGACTTCAAACAGACAAAGATGAGGCTCCCACCAGGTTGTGGCCAGGTGTAATTTAGACCCCTTACAACAAGCCATCTACCCTTGAGCTGAGCTGTCCCTTGGGCTGGACTCAGACCGTGTAGGCACTGCAGGTCTGCCGTGAAAACCAAGGTTATGCAGCAATTCTCCTACCAGTGCCAAAGGAAATCTGGGAACTTCATTGCTACCCTTGTCCCCACTGACATTTTCATGGCTTTCAAGAGGGAGATTATATCTGAGAGCTGGTTATTACATGGGGGGGAAAAAAGCAAATTCATTTAAAATAAATTTTGCCATGTTTGCATTTCAGAATAAATGTAAATTTGCACCAGAATTGATGTGGAATGAGACTTACGAATGTGTTGGTACAAGGCTGCACATGAGGTAGTCACAGATGATTGATACAATGACTGATACTATAATTCAGCTTTTTATGCAGTTTAAATGAGCACTCAATTCTGTACCCTTTAATCACAAAGTGGCATTTCATCTCAGGAGTAGCCAGCTGTAGTTCAATAAAAGAAAGGCTGCCCAACAGGAATAGGCAAAGTAGGCTGAGGCCTCCAAAAGAACCCAGATCAAAAACATTATTTGAAAAATGAAATATTAATATGGGCAAGGTTTCCAACTGAATGTTTCCTTTGGTATTTGTTCAAGTGAATGTTATACCTCTAGTGGCAGCAGAAGTGAATTATTTAGCATAATGACGATGGAAAATTCAGACTACAGTTAAGAAGTTTCTACATCCTGGCTATAGGTATGTACATACAAAAATATGCGTCATTTTTGAAAAATGAAACCTTAAATCCCCCTGTCGATAATTCACACGGCTCAGAGCCTGAAAATGGAACAAGAGAGGAAGAGCAGGCCTTTCCAAGTTAAATACGGTGATTTGTCCAAGTAAAATGACAGAATTCAGGCTTCCACACGGAATTGGGATGCGCCCATGGCTGGTGCTGAAGTGACGGGGTCTGCCCATTACCTCCCCTCAAAGGAGAGCTTGTTATAAAAATGCTAATGTACAGCCTGTCCCTGCAGGCATGAGGGAAGGCAAAGTGCACACTCCAGCTGCTCTGAGAGGGAGGCACACGGCAGGCCAGGGTTAGGCTGCGATGGTGCTGGGAGTCAGGCTGTGGACACGTGTCTCCTCCCCAATCCAGCTCTGTTGACAACACAGTCCTCCCGCAGTCTGCCCAGAGGCTGGGGAGCATTGCCCAGCAATAGGTTACCACCCCTCTGATCTGGATATACTTGTTTGAACACTCCCTAACCTATTTCAGTGAAAATCAGCTGGGCCAGCAAGCCTTTATTACTTAAAATGTTAGGCCATGGTTGCACAGACATTATTTCTTCCCTGTGGAGCAAGCTCCAGCCATTTCTACTCCCTTTCTTTGGCTCTGTTTTGGCTCTGCATTCCCCACCCCACAGGTCTATGCACTATTTTGTCTATTTTTATAAACCTAAGTTGTCATTAGGGTTTGGTTTTTTTTAAGTTGGATTCCCCCAATACTTCTCACTCACTTAACTAAATGTTACAGTCTGTGTCAACACATCAGAGGAGATGGTGAGGGGTTGGAAAAAATCACCAGAAGGTTCCCTGCAATCATACTTGTCTTCAGAATAAATGTCTTGAGGAAACCATGGTCTGACACTACCTAATCCCCTTCTGGGTTTGGCCTTTGGTAAGCTACATGACTCTGGTTATTTTACAATCACAGAAACAATGATCTTAACCTCTTCTTAGTGTGACCTCCTCCAGATGCACCAAACGTGGCAGAATCTCCACAATCAGAAGGGGTTTTGGCCTGGGCCTTCACGTAAGCAATTCAGGCTGTTCACGAGTGGTTCCCTCCCATACACAGTTTGGAATATGCCCAAGGCAGGTTGTTTCTAATGCCTGGAGGCACAGGGGTCACTGTAATACCAGATGGAGAAATAAACCCTAACCACTGTGTGTGCAAATCAGGCACAGGTAGGATCTGCGTGTCCTCTTCGAGCCAGAGCAGGTAGATTATCTGCACTGTAAGCTTCTCAATCGTTGGTGGCAGCAAAGCCCAAATCCAGAAGCACTTTGAATTTCCAGGTCAGAGATCAACTCCAGCCCTGTTGCCTCCCAGGTCTCTCTTTTCTGCAGCAGGTTTGGGACGTGTCAAAGGCTGCACAAACTAAACACGAGACCGTCTGCTTAGCAGCAACAGCAGCTCCTTGTCCTCAACTTCTAGCCTTTTAAAATCCCTTGTCTTGGTCCTGCTGACCGTACTAAGGAACGAGTTCAGCAGGAAGGACAAGTGCTCTCCGGAGTAACTCCCAGCAGAACTCCACGAGGAAGCCTGGAGCCTGCCTTGGCGCCATGCTCAAGAAACAGAGCGTGCAGTGTGGAGAGCCCTTCAGAGAGCAGCCGGGATCAGAGAGGGAAGGACAAATGGTACCTGCGGTCAGCTTGTAACAACAAATCCAAATATCAGGGCAGGCGTTTGCTGAGGCAATAGCAAAGCTGCCGGTGAGGCTGCCCTGCCTCCCCTCCCTACAGCTGCACAAAGACTCAGTAAGACACACAGAGAACGCTTGAGCAGTGGAGGTGCAAAATGGAGCATATTAACTGAAGCTTTTAATAAGATTTTGATAACAATGATTTTTATGTTAATCTCTAAAGAGTTTGCTTTTGTAACATATAACTGATAAGCATATAATCTAGTTTTAATTTAATCTCTGCAGGTGTTTCCCGATGGTAAATGTTAAATTTTTATTGCTTCCTTAGGCAGTAATAATAGGGGAAATGTCTGTAGGGCTCCCACCATCCATTTGTATGCAGATAGCATCATATTTTAAAATAGCTGTAAATCTGACAGAATAGACCCTTACTGTTGAGATGATATTATAAATACGTGTCAACACGGAATAAACATCTTTGAAAGGAAAATAAAATAGAGATGTTATTAGAGGTCTAATGAAACAACCATAACTGCTTATTTATAAGAGATGTATGCGCACATCCTTGGAAAAAAGTAGAGCCCATGCTGGGTTTGCAGCTTTCCGATGAGCAGGACATGGAGATTCTCAGCAGGGTCCTGCAGACAATGCAGAAATAGATCCTACACTTCATAAAGATGATGGCTGTCTATAAACCGCTAAATGTTTGTTCTCTCTGAGGTTTCAGAATGATTATAAATACCACGGTGTCTAAGACTCAATTATGGCTTCTTTCATACAGCTTAGGAGCACAGCATGTCAGGAGCTCCCACACGAAGAACCACAAGACACCAAGTACAAGGAAGTGAACCCTGATGCCTGTCTGAAGTGTAATGCAAACACATTTTGGGCAAAATTCACCCAGTATGAGACCTGAAAGGGACTTGATCCCTCAGATCTTAGCCTTACTCACTGAGCGTGCATGAAACCCGCCCTTGTTTACAATTAGCATTTTAAAGACAGCGACACTTTAGGATGTATTTTCCTCCAATAATTTTATCTGTTCTGCAGCAAATGTGGCTCTCTGGCATGCCGTGCTCACCGTGTCCATAGACAATCTCAGGGACCCAGCAGCACAGGCAGAGAGCTGAGCTAAAATATTCCAAAGATGGAACTGGCTTGGCTCCAGCCAGGGGGGAGCATGGGCAGAGAGAGCTTCGAGCTGTCTTTAACTCTCCTGTATAGGCATGTCCTGAAAGGGATTACACTTTAACAGAAGTCTAGATATTTCCTCAACGGTGCTGAGATATGTGGCTCCCAAGGTCCACATCATTAGTCATAAAAACAAACAGTCTAACCTCTGACACAAAAAATACACACGAGTGCATCTAAGTCCCCAGTGACAGGGAATGGGAATACAGCTCGCTGCCACTGGAGGGGGGAAATTTGAAAACCTGCCACATAAGCAAGTTGAAAAAAAAAAACCTACACTTTTGCTGGTGAATTAAAGTTACAAGAACAGCTTCGACAATTTCAGTTAAACCATTCTTGCTTCTATTGTAAGTCAGAACATGTATGCTGCTTTAAGGTGGTAGTTTAAATGCAGTATTGTTTCTTCTGCTAGTCTTTAAAAGTGAAAAAAAATATTTGTTATGTAGACTTTTTAATAGATTGGTATTAATTAGAAAGAAAACTCCAATCATCTTCTACAGAAAGACAACATGAGTGCAAATGGAAAGTCAGATATGTCATTCCCTTTCCTGAGTTACTTTGAAGCTAAAGAGGATCTGCCACATTGTGCCATGGAGAAGGGAACTGTCAAGAAAAAAAAAAATCACATTAAGATTATTCGTTTGTAAGAATTAAATGCATTACAAGCTATTAGTAAGATTCACATATATAAAATGTTTAGCTCTCTCCTATCTGCTCGCTTGCTGTTTTCATACCAGACTTTGTAAACATACAATTTAATCTCTGTGACTTCTTCAGACTGAGGATTCATTAAAGGAGGCCCCTCATGAAGTGTTTGCAGTCAGCCTCTGCAACTGCATGGGCCAGCACACATGTGCCAATGTTCCAGGCCCACTGGGCAAGTGGTGAACACAGAACCCAAGCGTGGTACCCTCTCTTTATAAATGCAACACCAGGTTCTTATGCCATGACAGATAACGTGGAATATCTTGCTAATCAAGTGCGCAAAATTTCAGGAATCAGGCATAATGCTGTGTTTCTCACAACTTAAGAAAATCTTCTCCGTGATAAATGAGTTGCGAATCTCCTATATGAAGCATTTAAACAGATGGATAATCACCACAGCAACCAAAACCACCACAGAGTCATTCAGGAGCATTTCATCTCTGCACACCCCACTGTCAGGTTTCCTGCTGTAAGGAGCCAGTCAGTATTTTATGTAACAGAAGACTAGTCAATGCTTTTAGGTAACTGTCAGCGGTTTCTAAGGTAGGTAAAAAATCAGAGGACCAATTATAAGCTGCAGGAACAGCAATTTTTAAACCTTGGATCACACTTAAGGTGACCTGACAAACTTGTTGCAGATTCTTTGCTGCATCTTATGTCTCTGCTCCTTTGCATTTGTGTTTCTGTTGTCTTCTTCATCTACATTTTCTCCTCTCATCTTTTCCCTGCTCTACCAGCATCATAACCAGGAATGTAACCTCAATCTCCCTCTAATCCCAGAAATAATTAATTATTCGGGCAGAATAAAGCAGCCCAGAAAGGAGAAAGCAAAAGAAACAATGACCTAACGATAAAGGAGAGAGCTTCCCACAGATCTGGGATGCTCCCAGTCGCTGCCATGCAAGGCAGCAGCCTCCATCTCCCCCGGCGCAGCTGAGCTGCCTTCCCAGAGCACCGGGCACCGAGCGCCCCGTACTCACCCTCTCTCCATCGCTTCGCATCCCTCGGAGGCAGCGAGCCTGGCACGGCAGGAGCAGCGGCACGGTGCCAAGCCCGGCTCGGTGCGGGCCCCAAACCCAAGAGCTCTGGGATGTTTCAGCACATGCCAGCGCTGGGTCAGCAGCCGGGGCACACACGTACCTGTGGGAATGTCTGGGATGGGCAGAGTCTCTCCCAAGGGCACGGTGCTGCACAATTGTCGGGGATGCGGTTTTGTGCTCTCCGAGGCACCAGCAGCAAGGACAGAACACCGCCGGGTCCTGCTCGCACGCACACAACTTTTCGCATTTAACTGGAGTTAACGCAGGGCTTTTGAAAATCACGATACAACCTGGACACTAGGTGTAGTGATCGATGGGTGGGAGAGGAAGGAGACCAGCACGATTCCTGATTTTCAACAGGTGGATGCAAACCTTATCAAACGTGTGACAGAAAAAAGTTGGATCCTGGGAAACTTACAGAGGCAGACATAAAACCTGCTTTTAGAGAGTCTGAACTTCCGTCGTAAATGAACTGGATGAACTGGAAAATACCAATTTGTCTAATTAATGTGCTTTTAAGTCAAGCCATTTTAGATTATGTTTTTATTTGATCATTCTGTTTGTTATTAATTTGAATATCTCTGAAGCATGTTTATGTCTGTTGCTTCTCCTGAGACAGGTTTCCAAATGAGGAACACCCTCCATTGGATTAATACTCAGTAAAATCATAATAATTTTCTGGACATATCCTGAAAGGCTGAAGTCGGATAATCTTTTTAAAAACAAGAATTCCAGTTTATTTTAAAACACGTTAAAATCTGAACTGATTTACACTCATCAAGGAACAAAATATTTTGCCAGTTTTCACTGCATACATTTTCAGAAATTCTGACAAGATTATAATTTCTATATATAATAATTTAACAATATTACGTAATTTGTGGCTGTAAGACTGAACTTCTTAATGAACCATTAGATCTGCAGAAAAAGGTGAGTGCTAGTATACTAAGTTAGAAAATATACTTTTTAGAATTTCTTTATTTAATGTCTTCCATTATTTTAAATATGTTACTTCCTGTTCTGGATTGTTTCATGATGTTATTGTGAAACACTTGTGGCTGCTGTGTTTATTTCACCACGATTGTGTGTTCATTTCACTGAGGGGTAAAGCTTGGTAATGGGTAAATGATTTTGCAATCCTGTACTGGGTGGCTCAATATAAACCTTAATTATCCACCTGACTTGCAACAAAAACATTTTGCTGCATTAAAGATCTTGAAGTTCGGGATAATACTGGGTGGTGATTACACATGGATTTGTTTGTATTATACAGAGGGGAAGTTGGGAAAAAAAACCAAGGGAAGGTGATATAACGGATAATGCAGAGTATGAGCTGAGGTCCACAAAGAGTCTAATTGAATGAAAGCATACTAAGTAAATAAGAGGAATAAAGAACAAGGGTAACACCATGGAATTGTTTACACGGACAGCCTGTCCCACTAAAGCCGTGCTGCTGGATGATCACACGGTCACGCCTGTAAATTCGGCTCGCCAATACCTCTGTTCTGATTCAGCCCGGGGTGACACTCGCCGACCCTTCCAGCGGGGGACCTGCCAGCGACGGGCGGCATCGAGCTGAGCCCGAGCTGCGCTGGGCCCCGCGGGGCAGAACGCACGGCGGCCCCGAGCGCAGCGGGAGCCGGCAGAGGGGCGGGCTCCCCTCCGCGACGGGGTCGCACCGCGGCAACCGAGACATGAGGCCAAGTATTACTGAAAACCCCTCCCCGCAGGTGAGGGGCGCCGGGCCGGCCGCACAAGCCCCGCTGCCGGGGAGCCGGCGGTGCGGCCCGAGCGGGGGAAGCGGCGCC
>VZTG01000125.1:260884-352694 GCA_013397845.1 Melanocharis versteri
CGGGGCCGGGCCGGCGGCGGGGCCGAGGTGCCGGGCCGGCTGCGGGAGGCGCCGTTATCGCGCAGCTGCCTCAGCCCGTATCGCTGCTGCTGCTCGTTGGAGAACAAAGAGGATCAATTAAGAGTGTGCAATTACCGCCGTGCCCTGCCGGCAGTAGGCACAGCTCGGAACGCCTTTCCTCCCGTGGCTCTCCCAGGGAAGAGTGCTCCCCTCTGTTAATCTGAGGCGGTTTGGGGCCACGCAGCGCCAATGAGCACAACACTCGTTTAAAAATCAGCCCGTTTAGTGCATTGAACACAAACTTAAAGTGAGGAAATAGAGACCAAAGCACATGTGCCCTTGAATGTCTTCTTGTAAGCCTGCAGCAGAATGGATCAGAAGCAATGCACAGCTGTTACTTAATTTTTCACTGCTTTTCATGCCTCTTAGTTGCATTTGAATATTTCCTTTTGTTAGTCACCTTTTCAGCATTTAAAAAAAAAACATTGTGGTCCTAATAAATTTTGCTGTCAGTATCAGCGTGATTTATGTGTGTAGTCATCCATGGCAATAGTTAATGCTCGGAGACTATTTCATTTTGCAGCATCCTGGAGACAGTTACTGATGACATTTCTCATCATCCTGTGAAGGGGTAAACAGTAGCAGTTTTGCAAAGTATCAGAGCAGTTCTGCCAGTTCAAAGGGGACCGTCTGCCTACTGAAATACTTTGCAGAATGTGTGCCTTCATAGATCAGCAAATTGAGGTGAGGTTAACCAACTTGCTCAAGGTCATGGAGTGTCAGTGACAGAGTTAGCAATAATGGAATCCAGCCATCCTGGCTGCTGGCTCTGTGCTCTCATCGTTGGGTGACGCTCCCAAATAATTGCAGGTAGTTTAAACATTGGTTTGCGTAAGTGCACACTGAGGCCTTCAAAACATTTTGAAGAAACAGAATGTTTATGGAGTGCTTCAGATCCCGTGCTTCATTTAGCTTAAAGTGATTGCTCAGCTTGGCATAGGAGGGAATTTTGAAGAAGACTTTGTGGTTTATTTTGTAGATATGCACTCAAAAGGCATCAATTTTACTGAGTGTGTAGTGTAGAAAGACTTGTGTAGGTTTAGGGGGTAGCTCATGAGATGTAACAAAACTAGATTACACTGTAATTAGGCAACTTTTAAAACAGCAGTGTGGGGAGATGACTGTAGAGAGGTTTTTCTTCTGAATGAAGCTTTACCCAATGACATTCGGTAGAGTTATTTGCAGTTGTTATGAAGAAAAACAACCGACAAATGCACTGGGAAGCCATGGTGATGAGGCTGTTGGAAGTTAAAATGGGAACAAAAAAGTTCCTCAGTTGATTTATTTATTCAGCAGATACTTGTTAAGTAAAAACAAATCACAATTGATGTTATTTCTGACCCTGGAGAGAAGTTACGTTTCACTTCGTGTTTTTCTCTGTCAAGTTAAATTTATGGAGAAAGGGATTTCAAAGGAAATGCTGGCAGATCTGTACTATTGTGACACCAGCAGTATATATTTAGTAACTTCAGGGAGGAAAGATCCTTATTGTGCTGAAAAAATATCAGTGGCAATTGTTTGTCAGGACTTCAAAGGGCGCTGGGAAGTGAGCTGGCATTGTTCAGGTGTTACGAGTGTTACCTCTGACAGATCCCTGCTCCTGCGGGAATTTCATCGGCGCTGCTGGGAGAAGCCCATCTGTGCAGTGCAAATCACAGGCCTGAGCCCACAGATCCTGGGTTGGGACAGACTTGCTTGTGCTTACCTTTCTGTGCTGCAAGTAATCGTGGTGACTGGTGACCACAGAATTTGGTGGTTGTGGTGCAGTGGAGGTGCGGAAGAGCAGCAGCCAAGTTTCTGTTCATGAACTGTCTGGGGTACGTGACCTTTTTCTCACCGTTAGAGCGGCTGTGAGGTTCATCTGGGCAGAGAAGTCGTGGTGATACAAACTTTCTCTGTAAAAGTGTTGGCAGTTTGTCGTTGATGGGAAAGGTGTGGTGTTGCCAAGAGCATCAATTCTAAACTATGACATCTCCCTAGCGCATGTGTGGTTTATCCATCAGTCTTTGGAAAAAGTGCTTTTACTGCTGTCACTTGGTGAGATGTCCTAGCAAGGTGACTTCTGAGCTAAAATTGTTGTCTTGAAAGGGATGCTGGTTGCTTGCGTAGGAATCCAGAAATTTATACCTTGAATGACACTGTTGTGTCAGCAGATGTGTCTACTCTAGGCCTGCCAGACGTTACTTTTGCAAGTTTGGGTGGTAGCTCCTCATCCAGCCAAGTTAAATAGGAAAAGGAAGCAATAATGGGATATACTTTTTTAAGATTGGTGGCTTTCCGCATGCAGGTTGTGGAATCCTGGGAGGCGTGTGCACTGTTTTCCACAGATGTGTAACAAAAATGAGCCTGTTGATAGGCGTAGTGATCCATACCTCCACTGATACTGAGAATTGTGGGGTTTTGGGACACTGAACGCTTGCCACGGACTGAGCTGAAGAAACTGGAGATATGGGATGAAGCCAGGAATTGGAATGAAATGTGCAGTGTTTAAATAAAAAAACTAAAGCATCGAAATAATACTGATTATTATAAATAATACTTGAAAATTTTATTAAACGTAGTCAATTAAGTTGTGTAGCAGTAGCTTGTGGTTGGTTTTATGGTAGCTTAAAACATTTATTTGAAAAAAATCCCTTTTGTTAATGTCAAAGTTTGCCTGTATTTCTGTTATGCACGATGGGCACGGTGTAGATAGGTATGAGAACCAAAGATTCCAACATACTCTTACTGCATACTGCATTGAGCTAACTTTGGTAAAAGAAGTTTAAATAAATAATTCTTAACCTTCTGCCTATGACAAGCATCAGAAGGTATTTTGTATTCCTCCGTGCTGGCAGTTTTTCCACATTAGCTTTTCATATAGTCTTAATATGTTTGAATGGAACAGTGAAACTCACTTTGCAATAGTGCATGAAGTCGTTCAAGAAATAATACTTACACTTGCTGTACAAAGTCATTCCAGCGTTTGTTGATTTTTCTGAAACAAAAGGGATTCACCATAATTCCAATAAGCACTCAGAACCCAAATTGCTGCTTACAGAGCCATTTCTTTTTCTAGACTCTTCTTAATAAGGTAACAGAACATCAGCTTGGAACACTATCATTGGGGATTTGTTTTCAGAATATTATTAGTAGCATTTCAGTGAAGTGGAAACAAACCTGTGCTCTGAAAAGAAACTGGATCATGGGGAAAGACATTCCAGTGAGATCCATGAATTTAAATTCTATGGGGATAATTTGCTCTTTTAATAACTAAATAAATAAAGTTAAAAGCTTGGTTTGTGAATAGGAGTCAGAGCCTGTAAATCTGATGGTATGACATACACTTTAGTAAACACATGAACGTGTGTCATGTTTCAAGTATGGAATATGTATCTGGTGCTTGGAAATGTGATCATGATGTTTAGAATGCAGAAACAAGTGTTTGTTTTTGATTGTTCATAACGTTTGGGCTATTTGCTGCTAGAAATTTCAGAAACTAAATTCTTTAAGGTGCGACTAAATCAGTGTATTGGGCTGGAGAACAGTTGAAATGTACCTTGTTTTAAAAAGCTTTATAGGAAGTGGAAATGGCATCTAATGAGTTAGTAGGAACTTTTTGTTGTTTTAATATTTTTAACTATGAAGTTAGACCTCAAAGGACACCTTCAGTTTGATAATTAACCTGTAGAAGCTGCAGTAAAATATGACGTTCTTGGGGAGGAGGAGAGGACTTTGTTCTCTCTGTCATGTGTAAAGTCAATGGTATGTGTGCTGAGGAGTCTGGCCTTAATTTTATTTTATGAATTACATTTGGGATTGTTTCTTGGTTGGGTCATGGGTTCTGGTTTTAGTTCTGGAATGTCACTCAAAATAAAACAGAACTGTGGGGGGTGGCAGAGGCAGAATTGTGATGATCTTACTTTGGTTAGAGGCAGTGGTGGTGGAAAACCTGTCGTCTCTTAATAAAATAGTAAATCCCAAATCTGTTTGGTGTTACTCATCCCCGTCATTTTTCCATTCATTGCCTGTAACTACACAGTTGGAACAGAGAGTTCAGTTTAAACAAAGCATGAAGGTGTTGCCCATTCTTTTGTTCTGAATCCCTGGGATTTGACATACCTGGGTGCCCAGGTGAGGAGATTCCTAACTTGTTATCCCTCATCCGGGGAGGTCATCCCCACGGAAAGGTTCCTGCCTAAACAGTGACTCCTGCTGCCTCAGTGTCATTGCATTTCCTCATTTCTGCCCTCGTGTATCTCAGGTGCTGGTGTCCTGAGGCAAGGATGGGATTTCTTTTTGCTGTTGTTGTTTAGTTTGTGTTGCAAAGACCCAGTATAAGCAGCCTGAGTCGTGGACTGGGCCCCCAAATGCTGCCATGATACACTGGAGAGGTGCTTATGCATTTATTTTATAGCAGTTTGTTAAATAGATGGAAACTCAGTGCAAATATTTTTTCTATTTCAGTATTTTTGAAGGAACATAAGTAGGGGTAGATTCATAATCAAGCATCATGTTTTATATTTTTGCACCTTTGTTAACTGCCTCAGTTTAGTATAGACTTATGGAAATAATCTTCTTGCCTTTTCTCTTTTTTTCCCGTTTTTCCTTTAGAATTGCCAAAATGCTTTGGAATTCTTAAACGATTCAAAAACTGAAGTCTCTGAGGATACAAAATCATAAGAACACAAGAAGCAGCAAGGAGGATTCAGTGCCAATGCAGCAACAAAAAAGACAGCCAGAGTTAGTGGAAGGAAATCTTCCTGTTTTTGTTTTTCCTACAGAACTTATATTTTATGCAGATGACCAGTCAACACACAAGCAGGTGTTGACTCTATATAACCCCTATGAGTTTGCCTTAAAATTCAAAGGTGGGTTTCTTAGGTTAAGTTCTATTTAAGGGTTAGTTGGTGATCTTGAACAGTCCAATTATAATTCATGTAACAAATTGTATCTGTGACAAAACCAAACTCGTGTCTCTACATGTATCTGTTGATGAAGCTGGTGATGTATTAATTCATGATTTGTTACCACTCCTGTCCTTTTCCTTGCAGTTCTTTGTACAACTCCAAATAAATATGCGGTGGTGGATGCTACTGGTGCAGTGAAGCCTCAGTGCTGTGTTGATATGTAAGTAGAAGTTGCTTGGGTTTTTTCCTAATCTACAACATCTTATTATCTTAATTTCTTTTATTATTTAAGAGGTTGTAAATGACAGCATGCATGTTATAAAATATAAGTTGGATAAAGATATGTTTTCCTAATCTCCTGTGTACTTGTGTCTCTGATTTTTGCTGTTCTTTCTCTCTAGAGCAGAGGTATTACAGTATTGCAGATATGTCCTTCTTTAGTTTTGCCTTTGGGCATAAATAAAATGCCAGTAAATGCATCTTGTAATGTAGTTTGTAAACCAGGAGCGAGAGTAATATGAGCCTCCTCTGAGCACCTTTTTGTTAGAAATAACAAGAAAGGCAAAACCCCCAGGGTTGAGATTTGTTTGTGAGAAATACTTGTTTGCAGGTTGGCAAAATGGAAATGTATGCAGTTCTGAGCACGTATTCCTGGGCCATGTTAATGAAGGTAGTTTTGCCTACCTTTCACCCTGACCACCCCTCTGATTCTCAGATCTCTGTGGCTCCCCTTGTCTCTCCTGTCAGGTGTCAGCCCAGTCACTCAGAACAGGGGGAGGCTGCTTAAGTGACCACAGTGATGTACAGGGTCTGTAGGCTGCTGAAAGCTGAAGCAGAGTAGGTGTATAAGCTAAAATAGACCAACTCTTTTTATCTTCTCTTTGCCACATTATTTCTGTGCTGATGTACAGATACAGCTGAAGAAAGTCTGTAGTACCTAGAAGAGCAGACTGAACTTTTTGAATAGACATTTTCCAAACTGTAAAACACCACCTGGAATCTCTTGCTAACAAATGGCCATATACAGAAACCTTTTGTCAGATAAATAATAACTGTGCTTGGGGAATGGTTCTTTATTTGTATAGACTGTTTTCCTTAGGTGCAATTTGAAAAATTCTAAGGACTCATCAAATAGAAAGGAAGTTTAAAACATGGAACTAGAAAGTTTCAGTGAGCAGGGGCAACAATGCTAAAAATGGAACAAAACAGGTCAGAATATACCAGTGTACCAGTGAGCTATTCCATTCTTTAGCAGACATTTACACAAGCTTGATTTGGTTAAACATTTGGGTTTTATTAAATAAAGGAAAATAAGGCATATACGTGTTCCAAGGGGATTTTTTGTGTGCAGTAAAACCCCCCATCCCATTCCAGTGGTTGCTGTCTAAGGACAGTGTTTACTGCTAGGATATGAGCAGTACTATGCAAGTGTGGCCATTTGCCAGATAAACAGATATTCTACAGAGCTTCCAATTATGCAATGATCTCTAAAAAGAAACAGGAGAATGTATCTGTTTATAAGGGTCTGCAGAAAATATCTCCTTGCTTGGCAGCAGTTACATGTTCTCCTAGCACAGTGTTATGTAAAGATTCTGTTTAGGTTGGTAGTTGGTACCATGGTACTAGGAGTAGGAACACCAATTTAAAAGGAAGTGTTAAAGGAAGAAATCAGAGTTGATCTGCTGTGCTGATACGCTGAGAGCTGTATGAATTAGGGTTGTGGGGGGAGAAAGCCTTTTGTTTTAGTGCAGGCAGTTGCCCAGCCAACACTCCACTTGCTGAAAGCCTGTCATAGGCACACTCCTTTGCCTCTGAAGTGACGTAAAACATCACTGCAGCCCTCTTGCTGAGGGGATGACTCGGTCTCTGTTTCTGTGTTGAATAGTCTATTCAAACTAGATACCAGTTGCAAGCACTGGCTACGTGCTAATGCTTGTAGATATCTTGATGTGATATAGTTCCTTTAAATGAAGACTGAAAAACAAAAATCCATTTCTTGCAGCATTTTAATGCGTATATTATCACAAAGATTGGTTTCTTGAAGCAATTTGAAGATTACTATCCTGTGTTACTAAGGGTACAGTCATTTTTTTTCCCCTCATGAGATGGCAACCTTCTTATTTGTACGTATATTCTTCAGATTAGCTGCTGTTATCTTGGAAACTTAGAATAACCTTGCACAAAAAGCATCTGGAAAAATAGTTGAAATCCTTATTTACCCTAGGAGCTGATACCACTTCAAAACCAAAATGTTGTAGCTTTTCAATGCTAGATATGTATTCTCATGATGAATCACAAATGCAGAGAGGAGGCAGTTGAGCACAGCACTGCTCAGAGGTCTATTTTGCTGTTGATCAGTGCTATTTTAAAGCTGTGCCTTTTATAGGTTCCAAACACACTCTCAATGGTGGGTTTCTGATTTTTAAAATCCCTAGCTGACTCTTGTCTACAGAGGGAATGAGTTTTGCTTCTGAGAAAGTAGATTTGTAAGGCTTTGAGCCTGGTTTCCTCAAGAAGCTGGACTTTAGCTTGCCAAACACCTGTCCAAATCCTTTCCTTCCCAGTCCACTCCAGTCCCCTCAATACCTTTTAAAATCATTGGCCAGCATCAAACAACTTTGATATAGGAGGAGGAGGCATCTTTCAGATAATTGATGTTTCAACAATTGACAGCTGGGCCTCAGACTGAGGCAAAGATGGGCTTGAGATAAAACCTTAACTGTCCTGTTTGGCCAGGAGCATTTATATTTGGGAATTAAAGCAAACATGAGGAGGGGAGAGAGGAGGTAAGATCAAGTCTTCAAGAACATTGAGTGATGGAGGAGGTAATGGAGGTCTGGATTATTCCAGTTTATATGGAGGGGGGGGGACAGAGGGCAGACTTTGTGATACAGGATGTAATTCCACAACAGATGTGCTTCTTAGTAGTTCATCTGTTTGAAAATGTTGTTTTTCTCTGCAGTGTGATTCGTCACAGAGATGTTCGGGCTTCTTACTATGGTGTCATAGATAAATTCCGTCTCCAAGTGTCTGAGCAGAGCCAGAGGAAAGCATTAGGGAAAAAGGAGATTATTGCTACTCTGCTTCCATCTGCAAAGGAACAACAACAACAAAAGGAAGAGGAGGAAAAACGAATAAAAGAACACCTGGCTGAAAGTGTCTTTTTTGAGCAGACTTTGTGTCAACCAGGTAGCTGAAATCTTCTACCCCTCTTGTGTACTGAATCAGTTTTGAATAGCTCAAGTGACTAGACAGACCAGACTTAAAATATTTTTTAAATATAAGCAAAAAGAAATTTTAAAATAATTCTTTTTACTTATCTGTAAGACTGCTGTCTTGATCACTTGAAGATGACAGTATGCAAGAACCCAAACTGTGTCTGTTGTGTTTATGCTGTCTTGATCAATCAAGACCCTTTGCTGCCCTGTGTTTACATGTTATACCTTGGAGAGTGCATCCACTGTTCCTCTGGAGGAGTTCTCATACAGACAATGGGAATTTATCTGTGAAAGGATGGTAGTGATTTTTTTCCCTTGGGCTCTTTCAAAACATATGCCCCTTCTGAGTTTGTTCCAAACCCTTAATCCCCCATTTCCTGATGAGCAGGAAATATTGCCAGAACATCTTCTAAAGTGCTCCTTGTTCTGCGCCCTCTCCTTTGTCTGTCTCACAAGCACAGAAGAGCACATTTGGTGGCTGAAAACTCTGTGTCTTTCATACACGCAGTGAGGAAGTGAATCAACAGTCTTGAAAACCTGGGCCACACAATTAAATTGAAGGTGTAGGATAAAAAGTGTCAAGTTGTACCTGAAATGAATCTAAACTGATTCTTGATGGTCTACATTCTTGGTACTTTTACTGATTTATACTGAAATGTTCTTGTCACTGTTACACTTTTCAGGACAACACTTTCCAATTCCAGAAAATAGATGAACCTCCTTGAGAGTGTTCATGTTGTTAAAATGAATCTTTCACTATTTATACTGAGTTTGTTGTCTGGTGAAACACTTTTTATTAGAAAAACCCTCATAATAGATATTAGTAGGATACACAGTTAAAGCAAACCTACAGAGGTCTCCGGGCTCACGGAACAAAATGTTCCTGTGATAGTTGCTTCAGGACAGAGGGCTTGAGCCATCCTGAACAATCTGATACTGGTCTTAATCCAAATGCTATTTCTATTTCTCTGCTTAAAAACCTTGTTGACTACGTTATATTGCTTACTTACAGAAAGGCAGTAAACAAAGAAACTGCAGTTTTGCATGGAACCTGCAACCTGGAAATAAGAGATTTATGGAATTAAAACAGAGCACATATTGCTGGTGACTGAGGATAGGAGAAGTTGATAAAAACATTGGCTATTTTCCAATGGGTCTTAAGGATTTGGTTAGAGGTATTCAGCTAATGTGTTAACAGCTCTTTTCAAAGATGACACAGTGGGCCTTTGAGTAGGTTCCAGCTGTTAAAGTGCAGGGCAGTAAAGACTATGAAGGACTCTTTATTGTCTGTGGTTTGCATTTCCTTATTCTGGTAATACTGGACTGTCAGAGTGGTTCACTGTCTCAGTTTTTAAAGTAAGATTCACATTTTACTAATTTGTGGCAAATTGACTCTGGCTCAGGTGTAGCCCTTGCATCCTGTAAAGAATGAAGGGGATCTCATCTGGCCCTAGAACCTGTGCTCCTGCTGCAGGCAGGTTTTGTTCAGGAGGTGTGAGCAGTTACCTGCCTGTGCAGGCCTTTTGAGTGCTCCTAACTGGTTGATTGCTGATCACTGAAGGAACATGTCAAGGAATATGAAGGAAACATATCCTTCATATCAAGGAGTGGAGTTAGGATGCACAGGGAAACCTCAAGCACTGCTGAGACATCCAGCTGTCCTGAGTGTGTATATATAGCAACTGGGCCTGGCAGGCTCTGTTCCTCCAGGAGGGAGGGGTTTGGGAAGTCATGTGAAAACAAGTTCCAGCATCAGAACAGGGAGCAGCCTCCTCCACTGCAGAATGCAGAAGGTTTAGAAGGGTTTAAGAGTTGTCTTCCACCCCCTGCCAACTCCAGAGCAAAAAGGAAAATCTGAGGGTGTTTCAGCTCCCATGTACTGCAGACATTTTTGCAGGATATTTAATGTTTCTATTATTTAGACCTTCCTTACAATTGGTGCTGTCTTGCTTTTTCAGAAAACAGAACTGCCTCATCGGGACCTAGTTTACTCACAGTCTTCCTTGGAGTAGTGTGTGTCGCAGCACTAATGCTACCTACATTGGGGGAAATGGAATCCCTGGTGCCTCTCTACCTCCACTTAAGTGTGAATCAAAAGTTAGTAGCTGCTTATGTTTTAGGTGAGTACTTTGGATTTTATAAACATTTTCCTGCAACATCTATGCCTTTGGAAAACTTCACCTGTCTTTGCCGGCGGCCTCAGGAAACTGGATGGAGACAAAGCACAACGTTACATTTTGTTTTGCATCTCGGCTTAGATCTTAATTTGCAGCCATGGTGATAGCTGGGTAAATTAGTTATTGTAAGTGTTTTAGACCAGATTTGAATTGATACCTATTGCACGCAGGCCCCTACATGCTAATTTCAGCTTTATTTGATGATGGGCCAGCAACCGTCATCTGCCAACAAACGTGAATGGAATGTGCTGTTTCTTACTCTTGCATTGCAATAGTTACTCTATTGCAGAATGTAGAATGTGTTACTGTGTTTCTCCCTCCAGCCCCCGTGAGCTGCTTTTTAAGGCTTCATTCTCAGTACCTGTTTAATAAGCAGTTGGTATGTGTAGCAGTAAGTTGTTGTAAACCCTGTCTGAGACCACTACCATCCACAGTTCTTCCTGATTTGTAACTTGCTCCTGCATTAGCCAGCATAGATTAGTTGCACATTTCATTTGTTGTGACTATTTCTCTGTAACTATTTCAGATTTGAAGAACAGCCACACTAAACTCAATTCTCCTGTCCCACTACCTGGCAGAAATGAGGATTTAAAGGAAAAGAGCTAGGCAGCTTCAAACTGGTAGCTAGAGGTGAGGTAGTGATGGGGAAAGGTGCAAGTTCTTGATGGTTCATGCAGACTCTGCTGACTCACAAAGGTCCATCTGCTGAAGTGGTTTGCAATCTCACTTGTGGCTCTTTGCCCTAGCTGATGCTGATGGATTCTCAGATCAGGACCTTACAGTAATCCTCACTTTGTTTATATCTCTGCTTTTGAAAATCACTCCAGGTTCTGCTGGTGCCAGCTACAGTTTTAAGCACTTTTACTTTTTACATTTGCAACAACTGAACCTGTTTCTAGATTCCCTATGAAATTTTGACAGGTTTTGACTTCTTTGCTGGCAGCATTTCTAGTGCTCATGGACAGATTCTTTTGTGTGCAACTCTTGCTCATGTAGAAAGTCAATTGCTCTGGAGAAGTTGAAACCACTTTGTTCCACAAGGAAGTACGACTGGATTGTGGAGCATTTAATTGGAAAGGGTTGTTATACCACACCAACGGGACTATATGATATTTGAGAAGTACTTGATTTACAGAAATCAGTTAAACCCTTTATTGTGTGGAGGTCCCTGTACAAGTGGTACAGGCTTTTCTCCAGAAGCCTCTGCTGTTCCTGTGTGATGATGGAATTGATCAAAGCTAAGGATGCAGCAGTTGTCTGAACCAATACAGACCTTAATAAATAGCTGAGCTGTAGCTCCTCTTCAAGGGGTAAATTGCTGATCTAATGGAAGGCAGTGTTGCAGCTCTGTTCTGTCGTGCTTCTGCCTTCACCATCTTCATAAAGTAGCCAAGTTCCATCAGTATGGGAGATAAAATAGTGTCAGAAATGTCTTTACCCATGGTGAGATCTGTAGGGTTTAGCTGAGCTTTCTGCAGTGAAAGGCTGTTACAGTGACATCATCTGAGCCTGCAAGAAAGTGAGATTGCCCAATAACTGATAAATTGTTATTTTGATGTTACATAAGGCTGGAATTCAGGGAGCCCCTGTGTTCTTCCATCTACCTCCCTTACCTTGTGCAATGGCTAAGAACTGCAGATATGTACTTTTTCCTGTATCAGCACATAATTTAAATGAACTTTTCAGTGTGTCATGAGTAGGTTTATTAACCCCTATTTCCTGTTTTCATCTGGTTTTAATTGTTTTTAACATCTATCAGAGCAGTTCGTTTTTTCCTCCCTCTTTAAAGGTCACAACAAAGAGTCTGTTGAAAGCTCCCTCTGCAGACTGACAAGGAAGCTTAACATCTTTGTCTAAAACTGGTCTTTGATCAGTTATTATGCATGGAGCAGAAAAAAAAGCCTTGGAGCCTTCAACTGATCTGCCTTACTGATGATAAAGCATTCGAATGACACTGCCCATAACTGGCCCCCATGAAAAATGGGGTTTGGGTGCTAGTGTTATACTTATCCAAGTCAAAAGCTCAGTGTTAGGATTTTCCAGTAGAGAGATCAGTAGTTGTTTGGAGTATTTATATCTTCTTTGACATTCAGTTATTAGATACACCACATATCAGCGTTGACTTTTGACTACATCACCATTTAGAGCGATACTTCTAATATATAAGTGTATATATAAATGCATTCTGCATGTATTTATGCACTTTTACCATATTTTCTGGCCTGTGACAGGGTAAACTCTTTTTTTAAAATGTTTTATTTCGAGTGAAATTGAAGTGTTTAGTTCTTAATTCTTGTCTTTCAGGTCTCATCACCATGGTTATTTTGAGAACATGAGCAATGAGTTCATAGGATGTCAAACACCTTACTGTATATTCACATCATGAATGTGGACTGCCTTTTACTCCCATTTGGCTCATTAAGATGCTAGCAAAACTGCTCAGTGATTTAAGATACCTTCAGAAGTGTAATATATTTTAACTGTGTATAATAAATGAAAGACTCAAAGCACTTTGCGGTGCTTCTGTAACAGACAGCTATGAAATGTTCAGTGATACCTGTGAAAATAATTTGAAAAAACTTTTATATCTATGCCTACTGTAAAAAATCCTTATTAAAACAACATTTGTTATTTTTAGTCTATGTTCACATCAGTGCGTGATCACTATAAAAGCAAACTGTCTTCTGTAAAAAAGCTCATTTGGTTTGTGGTTGTACCTGCCGAGGCTGGCACATAACACTTCTGTATATACATACCAGAGGGGTGAGAGTCGTGACTGATCATTGAAGAAAATGAAAAATTCCATCAGTGAAACTATGAAATAAACCATGAATTTTAGGTGAAGAAGTAATTCTCAAATTTCTTACTTCATCATTACTAGTATATCGTGGAGTGCTCATTTTCTTACCTGGGGAAATAATTTCTTGCAACGGCCATTTTGTACCGCAATTATGAGACAATAAAAACAAGTTCTGTAATCAGATCCCTTCATTTCTTAGGGATGCATGGAAGTGGCATTAATGGAAGCTGAACTCATATTAATACAAAATTCACCATTGTTTTCTATTTTAGAGACCAAACTAAGTGAAATAGCAAAGGCATTTCTCTACGTCCCTCTCCCCACAGCTACCACAGGGACTTCTTTTCTATCAGAAACTTCTGCTTAAATGCCAGTTTCATATTTGAGGTGAACATTAATCTTGTTTCATACAACAAGTATTTCCCTTCATTTGACATTTCATTGTCGAGATGTTAATTCTAAAAGGGCAGCTATTACTGCGCTAGATTCATACAGACAAATCTTTGTTTGTAAGAAGTCTATAGAGTATGCTCTGATATGAATAAAAAAGTTTGGAAATCAAACCTTCTTTCCCCCTGCATGTTATGGGTCACTTTTCTGCTTATGCATGGAAATACAAAGAAACTGCATAAACCAGTGTTTCTTACAAAAAAAAAAAAAAAGAAAAGGAGAAAGAGAAGTTGAAAAAAGTTGTTGACCACTACATTTTTTCGTATATAATGCTACTTCAGTTTGATTCTCGGAAGAACTGGGATTGTGTCATTGATCAGCATCTGATGATAAAGTCAAACATCAACACTCACTAAGAAAAAAAAACAAAACGGGTTCCCAGCTGGTTCAGAGGGCCGTGTGCCAGAGCCTGCTGCAGGCACAGCACTTCCCTCCAGCACTGAGCTCGTGGCTGGGTCAGTGTTTTCCTGCCACTGCAGGGCTCTGTCCTTGTAGCTTCACTGTTCCTCAGTACCTACACTGTGAATTCTGATTTTCACGAGGTGGTTTAACCTGCTGCTGCCTGGGGAGAGGTGAGGGAATGGAACAGAAGTTGGGGATATAAAAGTGCCATGTGGTACCGTATCTTAGCACCCAACAACCAGGCTAAACATTTTGTTGTGCCCAAGCTGATTAAAAAAGCCCAACACAAACCTTTCTTTTCCCCCTACATCCTGGCGTTCCGGTCATGGACCAGGACCATGTTTAGCTAGGCAGTTGCAGAAGTACAGAAGTGACAATCTCACCTGTAGGAGCTCAGAGTCATTTATCCAGGTCTGACACCTGCAGCTGCCTCTGTCCTGCAGGACAGCACCTGCGTGGAGAAGGGAGATCACAGGACACAGATGCCAGCAGTCGTTTTCAAGGAATCTGAAGAGAAACGATTGGTTTAGGAAAACACCTTGACCAAAGAAATCAGCAACAAGAAGTTACTGTCAACCAAAAAGACTAAAAACATTGGACCACTTCTTTGTCAAGGCAATACACAGAAAAAAAAATATTAAATGCACAGAGTAACTCAGCAGATGCAGATAAAACTGGTGCTTGGGTGAATTAAGGATGACAAGTGTGAATTCTGACTTCTTTCTCCTTCAGGGAGGTTGCAGCACACTGCAGAATCACAGATTTATCCCAGTTGGGAAAACAAGACCTGAGGACAGTTTCAGTGCAGCACTGAGGGAGAATATATCAAATTACATTACGGCATAGTCATAGCAGGGCACCAGTAAAATTTTACCAGGTGGATACACAAGATTTGTAAGATACTTCCTGGTTTTATATATGTTTATGTGAACGCACGTACCTCTAGTACTTACATACTAGAGTTTGGGAAAACACTGAACGCCTTTGGAAATAAGACCCAAGACAGTGAATATACCTCTTAGAAACACCAGGAAAAACAGTTAAGTGGTCACGTCATTTCCCATTCCTGACTCCTAACACAAACAAACAGTCATTTCCTTGCAATGGGCAAGTATTTTCAGCAGACAGTTGGGAGGGCTTTGAGATCATCCAGCAGAAACAATCCTGGTGTTTACCCAGCACTTGCTGTGGCACCGGTATCTCAGAGGAGCCGTGCTGGCAGCAGGAAGTGGGAATGCTGCCGAGATGCTTTGGGCAGCGTCACTCCCAGTCGCTTGGTACATGATCTTCTCTAGGTGTTTGCACTTGTCTGGATCAGAAAATCCTCAGATGATCCTGTTTCTCTGGAGGAGCGAATCACAGAGTGCTTGAAACTTCAGTAGATGCAGTGTGCTGTTCGAGGGCTCCAGGGGCAGACGGGGCTCTCAGGGAATCAGTTAATTGCACCAGGGATTGCAGCTGATAATGGAGCCCCAGGGACCAGGGCCACCACCTGGAAACAAATCGGTCCCTGCGAAGGGAAAAGCTGAGCTGCTGCTGCTGACATGCCCCAGGAAGACAATAGGGTGCTGCTGTCAGATGGGAACAGTCACTGCTCCTCTTGAAACAGCTCCACGGGGACATTTGCAGCAGCTCCAAGAGGAGTCCATGCACAGAACTGTGCCTTCAACAAAAAAAGCAGAGAAATCCTGCAATCAGCTAATTAAGAACTGTCAAAGCCAATGATATGTTATTTCATCTTATGCTCATATGTACATGTATCTGATAACCAATAAGCCTGAACTGGAGAGAGGCTGCCAAATAGGTTTGGCAATAAATCATTGTATTTTAGTCCTCGTTTGTCAATGTACATTTAAGATACCTCGCTTTCCTTATAACAGCTTTCCTTATAAATGCCAAGTTCCATCGCCCCTTTCCTTTGTCAGGAGTGTGAATCTCACTTCAGACTTATACTCAGGGCAACATCAAATTTAAGGATCAGGCCTTAAAAAACCCCCAAACCTTGAATCATCTTCTCTGCCGGGTAGGTTTTGAGTTGTTGGGTCGGAGCAGCTCAGGTGCTTTGCCCTCTCACCTTGCATGAGCCCCTCTGGGCAGAGAAAAGGGAACACATTGTCCTCAGCCCATGCAGGGCTGAGCAATCCTGTATTGACCCTCCTGCCAGCTGTGTGCAGAGGGGCCAAGTGGCCATGGAAAACAGGTTTCCTCCTGTGCTCCTGGGAAACAGGGCACTCACCTGCTCGCTGCAGTGTGGGGAAGGCACCACGTCCCACCAGAGCTGGAGGAGAAACAGCCCAGGTTAATAGTGCTGGAGTCTCTTTCCTGCAGGCATAACGTGCTGCCTGAGGAAATTGAATTAAGACTGAAACCACTGAAGGAGAGTGAAGTTCACTGCTGCCAGCAGCCCATCACTCACTTGTTACTGCCCCACAGGAGCTGGTGAGGACTGGGAAACCATTGCCAGGCAGTCGACAGGAGCCATTTACAGATAATGACCTCAGTGAAAGGAGCCTGGAGAACAAGTGCATCCCCCCAAAAGGAGAGCTGGAGGAATGAACACAGGCAGGCGACACTCGCAGCACCATAGCTAAAGCTGAGTGAGGGGATACACTCACTTTTGGGTGTATTTTTGTCTTCCTTAGAAGCTCTCCACTGAACGCTAACGAGCTGTTTACTTTGGATAATGAGCTGTAGCTAACGCACATCAGCTCTAGGAAATCTGCAAAGCTGTATGACCACGCTGACTATATAATGTGGAATTACATGCAGGCAAAGCGACCACGCTGGTCTTCAAAACAGCAGAGACTGCAAAGAAATAATTTAGGCAAGAGCACAACCACGATTACACCTACAAGTGTCTCCTCACTGTGAGGAAAAGGGTTGGTAAGAAGGTCTACCTAAGTAACAAGTGCCTTGAAATGGAACTTAAATTCATGTTTCCAGTTAAAAACAACAACAACAACAACAACAACAACAACAACAAAAACAAACTAGCGATAAAATTTTCAATAGCAAAATATAATTTACAGTAACAGAATGAGAGTGTTCTTCTCTGGAAAACTGCACACTCAGTGGCTTGAGGTATGAACATGAAGGTATTAGATGAGCATTTGCTTTGACAAACAAAAAACCACCATCAAGAGACAAATAAAACTGCAGTAGGGCTCTGGAAACTGCTGTTCCATCAACATCACCAAACCCATTAGTGCCTTTCCCTCAGGAATCTGCCAGGAATCTCCACAATCCAAACCAACTGCTGAAGTGAATGCACTTAAAATGAAAGGATGTTGATGTATTTGTATTTTTAGCAGGAAACTTCTTGCAGTGATTTCAGTGCCAGGTTTATTTAAACTGGCTTGAAAGACAACACAGTACCTGATTTCTGTGCCACAAACCCCAGTGTGTGCTATGCACATCATGGGTTTGATTTTTCTCCACACAAGGACAAAAAGTAACCAGGAGAACCTCATTTCCAAAGATTAGTCCCTGAAGCAAAACCTGCTCCCTCTTGAGCAGCTCTTCCTACCTGGGTTGACATCCAGCAAAATTCTAAACATTTACATACAATTATTTGTCATGGAAGGAAATCTTAAAATAGCAAGCATTTTCTAAGGCTCTTATGAAGCAAATAAAAGAATAAGAAACCAAAGTAACCGAAGAATTTTAAATTTGATAAATGCCAGATTTGTCTGAGGAATCTTTGTGGCATTGGGGATGTCTCACCAGTTCCTTGAGAGACACAGGGGAGCCAGCACGAAGGCGTGTGGAGGCTGTGTTTGGTTTTGGTTTAAATGCACCCAACTCCTCCCCCCTTCTGAAGTTTCTGCTCCCGAGCCAGCTACTGAAAGTCAAACAAGGTTATTCTCCCTCAGTGGTTTATTTTTTTCGCCTCCTCTCTTGTGCTCCTACCACAAAGCCCCAGAGGTGGAAGCAGTCTCAGCGTGTGTGTGGGGTCTGGGTGTTGGGGATGCAGGGTGTCTGCCCCGAGGGCTCCGTGCCAGAGGAAAGGCATCCCCTGAGCAAGGTCTGGGCTGGCTGGCAGCTGCTCTCAAGTTTAGCAAACAAGGATGCTCCCACCAGATATGCAGAAATTGGAATGCTCCACTGGTACAGGTAAAACAATCACCCCTAGAAAATGGACCTGAGGTGACAAGTTTTCACTCAGTTATTGAAAAGAATTCTTGCCAAACACTCCTCTCTGTGTCAGTAAGGTTTTAATTACTGTACTGTAGCTGTAAACATTGAGTTGCATTTACAAATATTTTAACTTGTTGCTTCCAGGAGAAGGGGGATCAACTTAAACTCCATCTGCTTGTTGGTGATGAGAAAGGTTGCTTAAAACAGGATAGGAAGAGCTCACACAATTTAATTATGACTCCTGAAGCTCTCTATTTTAAGTAAATGAGTTATGACTCCAGCATATGCAAGAATACAACAGCATAAAGAGAACATTTCTGAAATGACGACTGCTAAGGGAGGCACAAGCTGTTCCCAAGCTCATGGAGTGCTGGAGGTCCCTCCAGCCACTTCACCGGCAAATCATTGCACAATAGCAGGGCGGGACTCACAAACAGCACTGATACTGGAACCACAGCACACATCTATAAATGGAAATATCTCAGTCTCACCAGATTTTGGGGACTCGTTTTGTTTCTACAGGTTGGTGACCATTTACATTCAAGCTTTCTGAAGAAAAGGTGAAAAGAATTTAGGATTCAGTTCTTACACTGATCTCAGGAGGAACTTGGGCAGTTGCTCAGCTGAGCATTCAGGTCACCTGCCTCGCTGGCAACACTCAGAAGACCCTGCAAGTCAATCCAGCTGAGGCACAGGCTCATCTTCCCTGGCATTTGTCCCTCTCTTCCAGAGGGAAGTATCTATCCCTCTGCTAAATGCAGCAACCACCGAAGGGTTCATTCCAAAAATACAGCCCCCTGAGCACTGGCACGGTTACGGATGCTCCCTCAGCAACTGTGTCACTCTGGAGAAGGTGGAAGGAAGAAAAACACCCATCAGCTGTCAAGGAAGACACAGTGGCCCAAGATCTGATTTAACTGCCAGCAAATCCTGCAAGATAATTTTCAACCAGACCAAGCAAGTGCTGATTTGAGCAAGTGATTTTTGGAAGTTGCCATTCGTGGCAGAATCCCAGAGAGAAGCAGAGGCAATATTAAAAGCATGAGTTACTAGACAAGTACAGGGTTGATTACGGGCATTGTATAACATCCTGATTCCCTGCATCCAGGTACATATTCTGGAGTATAATTGGTTCCAAAATTTTTCATTTTAGTGGGAAAAAACCCTACATGTGTCACTGGACTCCAGGGAGTGAAACAACAGGTTCTTGGTGATGTGGAGATAAAACATTGAGATGTTTTTCCACAATTTCAAAGGAATTTCTGTTTTGCAAAAGCAGGGAAAGGAACGAATACAGATAAATAACTATTTCACTCTCCTCCCAGCATTAATTGGCCCAGAGAGGTTGTGGACTCCCCATCCCTGGAACTGTTCAAGGCTGGGTTGGAGGGGCTTGGAGCAACCTGGTCTGGTGGAAGGGGTCCCTGCCCATGGCAGGGGGTGGAATGAGATGGTTTTTAAGGTCCCTTCCAACCCAACCCATTCCATAATTCTATGATTAACTGCCCCATTAAAGCAAACCACAAAGACTCCCCACTTCTCCCCAAGAGTTAAGACCCCCAGTACTTTCTGCCAGCCAGCAGTAGCTTCTGTCTTCCAAACTATTTCACCACAACTTCCTCGAGGTATAAACTAGGGACACATGTAACTTGTATTCAAAAATGTTTGGGTTTATTCTTCTTTATTCCTAGAGTTGTCACAGACCTGCAAGACAGCAACGCACGAGGAAAACAAGGTAGGTCTGCTGCAGATTTTAATACCTACTTGCACGTTAACTAGACTGGGTGGAAGTAAATTACAACAGATATTCTGAATTTAAAAGAAAGTATTTAATCCCAGAAGGAAACAAGAATATGGTTATCTAAAAAAGTGCGGAAACAGCAAAATACATTTATTTTTCCATTTATTGGCACTTATTTGAAAAATAGCATAAATATTCAACAGAAAAGAGACAAGTTGACCCACACTCAGCTATTAAACCCCCCTATACTGATGTGTCTTCTAACAAAGACTGGAAGAGACACCAGGAGGTTCATTCTTAAGAAATAAGCAAGATTTAAAAAAAAAAAAAAAGAGTCTTGCTCTCACCACAGAAGAGTGAACGCACAGCAACTCTTTGGCACAAACCTGAAACTGCAAACCCAAACTTTGCCTCAGCAGAGAGAGCAAACAGAGCCCGGCACTCCCGTGTGCGTCTGCTCAGGGAAAAAGGGCAGCTGGACTCGGGGAGGGACTGCAACCAGCAGGGTGATCATTACAATAATTTAAGAGGAATGATACCAGAAGTAAACCATGTCGTATCTTAACTAGAACAGAGTCAGACTATTAAATACATTCTATTTTCTCTCTACAATAAGGACACACAGAAATGGGTCACCGGCCCTCAGGTCACCAGGTCTTTGCACTCCAAGTCATCCCTTTCTCATTTTGATGGCTGCTGTCAGTCAAAGCTTCATCCATGTGAATCTTTCACAGCAGAGTTCAGGGCAGGTTCTTCTCCTACTTGAGAAAGTTTCCACACTTTTCTCACTTTATGACACACTACAAAGATTTAGCGTTTAAAAATAAAACATTTTGCTTCATTATTAACCTCTCTGGAGAGAAGGTTTGAAACCACAGAGCACAGATGCACAGACATGTACAAAGAGGGACTCAGCTCGGGGAGTTCAGCTGCACAACCCCAGTGAGGCTGTCTCCGCAAAATCCCAGACAGCTGTTCATAGGGGCGTCTGCAAATTCTTCCTCCTGGCTGGGGAATTTCAGAGTTGAGATCAGGATGCCTCAACACACGGACTTTTCACACATCTCAGATTACCAGATTCCAGGCTTCCATTCAGCATCTGAAGTTTTCAACAGCAGAAATTACTTGATGTCATTGTTTGAGGAAGCGACATCCAATTTAAGGAAATTAAACACAGATTAAATATGTTTGATGGCCTCAGCCTGTAAAAAGGCATTCAATATTCCTCACCACATCTGTTATATATGAAGACAAATCCTGACTGTTAAAATAATGCATTTCTGAAGTACTAAATACTAAGATCTCAGGATTTAATGTATTGTTCCAAATATTGTCACTATTTTTCCCTATTAAAAGACCTTTAACAGAGCATCTACCACTCCTGTACATCATCTAAATGGGAAAGAAAAAGAAACAAATGCAAGATACAAAACTTCAGAAGAATGTTCCACACCCAATTTAGATTTAGTCACAACAGCAGTCATGATCATGAATAAAATCCAACATATAAATCTGACAATTCACCAATTTGCTCTTTTCTGACATCCACTGGAACACAGAATTGATTAAGAGCCAATCATAACAGAACATCATAATAATAATAACAATCAATTCCCCCCCTGCAATATTTTCCCTTTCATATGAAGAAGAAAAAAAATATAAATATCTAACACTCTGAGAATAGAAACAATTAGTAAGCTGCTTCATTGGTTTTAGGCTGAGGACAAATGTGAGTTATCTGCTCCTCCACAGGCAGGGAGGACACTGGCTGCTGGCAAGCCAAGTCTTCCACAAGCAGGACACGTGCAGTGTTTGTAACTCATGCCAAGGAGGCCACATCCACTGCAAACCAGCAGCCTGCTGACTGAAGTGAGCACCCACTGCGTCTGCGGCCCAAACGCTTCTGTACTGTAGTAAATGTCATACAAATCACTAGAAAGGTGAATTCCTCCTCAAGGAACGATTCTGGAAGTTTTCTAGAAGTAATGACATTGCTGGAAGTTCCTATGAGGAACAGAATGGGTTACACACAACAGAGAGTCTCGGCCTGTCTCCCGGTGTCCATCAGCAGATTCCTGCTGCTCAGTTCATCGGTAACTTGGCCGTGAGATCAACCGGTAAAAACGGGGATCTGGAGTCGGAGAGCGACACTGGAGAGTCTGTGCTGGTGCCAACTTCAGCTGGGGAGTCACAGGAGGAGCCTGCACTGCTCCTGTTGTCATCCAGGGCGTGTGAGGACAGACTGAAAACAGAGTGACACCAGGACGTGAGAAACGAGGCACTGGCTCAGGTGAGTGCCCAAAACCAGCCCCAATCACCACAAAGCCATCCTAAACACACACGTGCATCTCTGAAGGAGCAGCAGGCCCTGTGATCTGAAATACACCTGCAGCTGTACACGCAGTCACTTCCAGACACACACAGGACACTGCCCATTTCCTCTTCTGTTCACCCAAAAATGTGGCACAAATCAGAAGCTCCAGGCTGAACAATCCACTGCCAGCTTTACTCCATCCTCAAAGCCCCGGGCCAGCACAACAGCTAAAGGCCTTTCTGCCAAGAGAGCCAATGATAAATTGTCCATCCTCCATCGTACTACATATTTCACAGGACACAAATTCATAACTACAGCTGATCTATCATCAGCAATAGCTGTAAACTGATTTTTTTTTATTTACCATCTCCTACACCAAGATGCAGCAATTTAACCCACACTGCTATCCCTACTGTAAACAGGGTGTGCAAAAAAGATATGTTTTTTAAAGTACCTTTAAAACATCTATTTTGCTATTGCTACTCAAAGCTTGTGCATGACTTGTACATCAGCTGAGAGGCAAAAAGACAGGAATACTGTGAACAACCCTTGACAGTTGTGTGGGCACACCCTATATATGATTAACCTTTTGACTAAAGCACTAGATCAAAATCCCTTGCTATTACCCATCACTACAATTTTCAACCAAGTGCTTTTTATCTCCTCCCAGCTCCTCTGACCCTCCAGGGAGGGTCAGACAGACTCACGTTCCTCTGTGACTAAGAGCAAGGGAAAAGAAGAAAAACCCAATTCACCCAAAAAGCATCAGCATTCACACTGGATTGCAATTTGAATTAGACTCCAAAAGCTACCACGCATGAGGTGTCTTTTCCTCAACATGCTCAACACCCATACAGGTGAAGCAACATTGCTGCCTGTTTACTGTGATCATTTCAGTGCTGTAACATTATGAGATATCTCTATTAAAAAAAGACAAACACAAGCACAAAAAACTTCAAGCACAATCACTGCTAGAAAAAAGAAAGATTTGTAATGCTTCTGCTGAAAGGGACAATAAACAGCACAGCATTTACCATGCCCCAAGGTCCGCCTGATGTGCAGCCTCGGGGGTTAGCATGTTGGTGGATCCTTGGAATAATCTTTTTGGGTGATCTTCCATCTCTGTCACACCTTTGGGAAGAGATAACGAGTGATAAAAATTACTACTCATTTAAACAAAAATCTACATTCAGTGTACTCCTACAGAGCAAACAGAATAGATGTTCAAATAGATTACTCCATACGTAGAACCTAGAAGTTAGATGCTGAAATTTTAAAGACTGTCTATTTCCTGGAACCATTTTGTCCAAGCTTCAGTTTAGTGAATTATTAACTAAGGCTTAAATATCAGATATTTATTCTTCAGTAGTGAAGAATAATCCTTTTGTTTCAGTTTATCCAGCTATCAGCTCACGGACCAGCTCCACCAGAGCAGAGAAGCTGAAAATAAGGAAAAAGAGCAAGCTCCAGGATTATGACAAAATTTTTCTATTGACTTTGATTTCCAAACCCTCTAGAAGAAGAGAGGATAGATTCATGCTTAAATAGGCTATGACAGAACTCAGATGAAAGTGTTTAGAAGTTGTCTCAGAGCCAGAGGTGTTCTGTAACAAAGGTGAAGCCTGAAGATATAAAAATAGGTGCAATAAAATTGCCAGAAGTTAAACTTGAAGAAAAATGCAGAAAGACAGAGAAAAATTTCCTAATAAAGCTGTAAGGTGCCTACCAGGCCTCTGCATCAGCTTTGGGTTTTGAAGAGTTATTTTAAATGTACGGTACCTGCGTGCTTCAGTCAACTGGGACTTTCAAAGTTTTCTGTTTAAGTTAAATATACCAATAGCTGTATTTATTGTTTTGTTCAGCAGGTTACATCGGATTTTTTATCACATCTGTATGACCACAGCAATGGGGAGGAATTAACAATATTAACTTTATGGAATTAAAAGCTTTATGGAATAGCAAAATCTAGTTTAATGATTTGTCTGTTCCATTATGTGTAATATGTTCTATTTCTAGTCACTTTTTGGAGTACCAGCCAACTGGACAGAATTATGAAGAAAGCTATATGAATTATTATGTAACTAACAAGTTGGCCTATTGTATTAGCCAAACCCAAATACTGTACCTTTTCTTTTGATTGATCCAAGAACACTTGGTCGAATGCAGTTAATTGGGCTCTGGCTTCTCCTGCTAAAAGAAGACAAATGCTGCACTGAGATCACCATTAAAAGAGAAAGGCTGAAAAAAGAGTCAAAAGATATTCAGAAAATAAACTACTGGATGGAAACCATTAAGAAAACAGGCATTAAAACAGCTTATCCAAAACAAGTCCTTTTTTTTTCCCTCCAAAGATAGGCCAGGAAGCACAGAACTGAGCAGGAAAGTTTAATTACATTATTTCACAACTGGGGCAGTCTAAAAGCCCTCATCCAGGCACTGACTACGTCTCAGCTGACAGGCTGAACTGTGAGGGCCTAGAAAAATTTAATTGTATGCCCACATCACTCAAAGGAGTAACAAACCCTAAATCTGCTTGTGTTTTCTTTCCCTCAGAATTCAGTTACTAAAGATGTGAATGAGAGCAGTATAAAGGCTGCACTGGGAAGACAGATGCCACAATGCAGCCCATTTCCCAATGTTATGACATGAGGATTTTGACAAACGTTTTACAACACTGTAAAATCTAAAGTCTACATGAGTATATGAAGTGGTGTTTGTGCTCAGAAATCAATTGTGGATATAACAAATTCTGGTATTTCAAGTGCCTACTATGAACAAGCTACGTCAATTTTCTATCTTTGATATGATCTGGTGACTTACTTTGAAAATCTCCTTGTTGGACTTGGGCTGGGACTTGGAGGCAACCCACTGCTGCTCACCAGACTTTGCAAAGATGGTGAGAAACATTGCTGAGAGGAAAAGAGCTTGTGTTATTATAAATACTGTATCACTCCCATGTGGTAACAATTGATGCTTAACTGCAGAGAAATAAACTACTCAGTATCAAATTCAGCAACCAGTCACTGGGTATACTGAGACATTACTTTTTGCTACCGAGAAAAACAAAATTAAAATTGGACAGAGTGCATTTTCATGCAGATTTATTTCACTGTATTCTGGTTAAACAGACTTATTTGTTTTTTATCAACCACAGTATAGCAGCTGAACACTCCACAGAAATTCACATCCACAAGATGAGCAGCTGGTATTTTCTGGTTCGGGGTTTTAGGGGGTTTTATTTACTCTATAGTTTCTTGTTTGCAGCTGAGGTAGAAAGCAGCAGGTGGCCTAATCTTTTGCTACTAATTTGGTTGAATTTATTTAGCTCTAGTTAAGATAAAACCACTATTACCACATTTTGCTCACCTTCCCTATTCCTCGTGTAGGTGAAGGAGCAGGAGAAACTGGAACAAAGTCTACTTGCTTTGGTGATAGTGATTTTTCAAAATCATTGTCACTCTGTAAACAGTACACACAATTAATCTTATGAGCAGGTACCTTAACAAGTATAGGACTGATTGGTGTGAAATCCCAAAGTTATCCTCCATCATATCAACAATTTTTAGGGAACCATTTATGACTTATGCTTAAAAAAAAATAAGAGCCTTAAACATTACACGGAGAGTATCAGAACATGGAAGAAAATTTGAACAGGCAGATAATCCATGCAATTTCCTTTTGACACAGCAGCCCAAGGAACCCACATGTACCTTGAACAATTGATAATTCTATGCCTTGTTAGTATGAAAAATTGCTGATCAAAAGCAGTGCTATACTAACACCTTAACTGTAGGTCAAACTATCAAAGGAAATGTTGACATGAGAGAGTCTCTAGTGTCCTGATACTGAATGATAGAAACACAAATTAAAGCATGAATGCATTACCAGGCTCAAGCTCTCCTCCCATGAGTGGCTCATCTGCATTGCTACTTGCACTTCTCTATAAAGAAGAAAAGAAATGTATTGTCCTGGGCCCACAGACGGCTGCAGTGACTGCTCTGCTTTGCCTTAGTGCTCACCTTTCACGAACGGTTTCCCTGTTCAGCAAATTCATTCCTTCTTCCTAAAAGATTAGCACATGAAGAGGTAAGGTCAAAAAAAAAAAAAAAAAGCACTTTGTTCCAGCAAATCACAAAAGCTGTGGTTTCACTTCACTTTGGCATGTGGAAAATTCAGTTCAACTCGGTAAAGCAACAATAACCTCAAGTTCTCACTCCATGGAAAGGAGTGAGGAGGAGAGGATGAGAAAGATGTAGCGGGAGAGACCATCACATAAGAAGTGCTTATGTGAGCTGGTTGTTTCCCAAGCAGCTTTATTTTCATTACTAACCAAGAGGTAGCTACAAAACTGAATAATAATAGTACGAACCAGAAATTCTGCACATGCCAGAGCACCTTTATGCAGTCTTGAGTAATATCATTTTACAAAAGAGACACTAGCACAGATAGACCTCAAAAACATGGCTGGATTCTTACCTCACTCTATGGATTAGTGACTAACTAGACACTTGTCAGCATCTCATTTGCAATACACTGCATTGCACACAATGAATTCAGGATTCAGTGAGGTTTTTTTCTAAAAAAACTCCATAATATATTATTAAAATGGATAAAATACATAAAATTAAACTAAACGTTAACATCAAGTACAAACATGACTCAATCTCCTCTTAGGCAGAGACCATTCCTTAAAATTAACTGAATGCTACCCAGGCTGCTCAGTGAATGAGTAGATTTCCTAATTCAAGAGTAAAAGTTCAACTAAACATCTTCACAATCCTGACCTTAAGTAGGAAGAGTCTAACCTACTTCACCTGTGTGATAATGTACTCAGATTTGAAAGACACCGTAAGTGAATCACACAATTTTCAGTGAGCACACAGGACATGGAATTAATTTTAACTAGTGAATCTAATGCTTAAACATAAATTAGGAAATGACACTGTTTGCTTTAATAAATGGATGACACAAACATGAATGCAGAAGCATTTTCCAGAAGACTGAATTGTCAAATTTTACTTCATATAATAGAACAGAGCCACAAGAGTTCATTCCTTTGCTCTCAGCATATTTCTCATTATATCTCCCTGCTCACTGCAGGGGGGTTGGACCAGATGACCTTTAAAGGTCCCTTTCAACCCAAACTAATTTATGATTCTATGATATTTACATATTAATCCTAACCTTTTTTATATTGATAAAAAGAGCTGTACAACTGACCTGAGTGCTTCAGAGTTTATTTAAGCCAGTAAATTATTTACATATTGAAAGCAAGCAGTTTATTTTCTTCAGGATTACTGTCCAACTACCTTAAATAACCGAGTTGGGAAGCAGAAGTGCCTTCCACCACTCAGGCACAATACCCTAAAAATGCTGTCTGAAGCATTAAATCGTTTTCTTAACTTTGAACCCTGTAAAAATCAAGCCTATCCATTGAAAACTAGCCAGCTAAAGAACAAACTTAAAAAAAAATTAAGCATCTTCAAGCCAATTTTATAACCCTTCTACTGTCAAAAAGTGGAGATATAAAATGAAGGAGACACAAGAGTTTGAGCTTGTTGATTTTAAAGCTGGAGTCTTCAGGCTGTGGTGTGCTGGCTGGGAGCAGAGCTATTTGAGCCTGCTCAGATATTGCCCACACCACCCCCCTTCCCGAGTGTTTGCTCTGGTGCCCTTCCCCCTCCGTTCGTGCTGTGACAGCACAAGTACAGGGATCTGGATAAGAAAATTATACAGATGAAAAATAGCCCAGCCAGAAGAGTACAGACTATTTTTCAGCCAGAGTGCTTCCTTATCCTGCTCATTTTCTGGCTGCACAAAAGTCTTGTGCCAACACAAGTTAAGGAACACTTTGTTATTGGCCCCGAATATTTATGCTGGCACTGCTGCCAAAAACTTGGTGAAACTCTACCCTAAGGGTTTACATTAAAGGTTTCCTTTCTAAAATGTCCATTTTAAGAATCCTCTCTCTGCTCAAATCTTCTCCTTGCTGTAAGATGCATTTTGCTTCATGAAACGTGGAACTGGGCAGGCAGTGTGAAAATAAAATCTACAGCCAGTTGAAGGACATTAAACATTGACTGCAAAAAAACCCAGCCACCTATAAAAAACTCATTTAGAAGAATCTGTGCTTACTTGTTTGATTTGATGAAGACGGCTGCTAGGAATACGGATAGGAGATGATGGCACAAACTGCAAAATAAAGTCACATACAATTGAAAGTACAGCAGAAGGGAGGCAAAGGTGCCACAGGAATGCTAGTCAAGTAATGCTGCCCCAAACTAAGAAAAACCTAATTTAAAAAAACCCCAAATCACGTATAACATTCTCAGTGTGTACATAACCTACATTACCTACTTGCAGGAACATGTTAATATGTATTTCCACATTATACTGCTTTGTAAGCTCACAGATGCTAATTGGTATCAGCCTGGCTTCCATTGCATTTCCAGGCAACTAGAACTGACAGCTTTCCCCACAGAATGGAGCTGCTTTTCACTAGCACACTGTCACCCCTAGTATACATGTTGGCATAAATATTTTCCTTTATGTGATTCAGAATATTTATTTTCATTTAAGTAATTGAGAAAGCTCCCCAACAGATCCTTTAAAAATACAAAGCCAAAACAACACATTGTACAAAAAGGTTCCTGGATTGTTGTCTGCCTATAAATGAGTACTCTGACAGCTGAAAAAAATCAGCTATTAGAAGGCTAACAAAGAGTTAAACACTTTCTTTATGGTTTCTCAAGAGCTTCACCAATTTGGGTGAAATCAGAGAAGACGTCACTAAAAATGGTCTTCTGTTAATGTTGACAGTTTTGCATCAAGATCTCACTAGAATGCTATGATCTAAAACTGCACACCCAAAACCGAGTAATCTAAAGTGATTATTTTCTCAAAATATAATTTTCTTTCATATATTTCCCATCCCTCACGTCGCCAACCCTCAGTTGATTTATGTCATAGCCATTCGGGGAACAAAAATTCTAAGCTGCAGCCTTGAAGAGAGGTTTTACTTCTCTGTAAGATGATAATCCTTCCAAAAAATAAGGTGTCTTTTTAAAATGGATGTGTTCAGCAAGTAAGGTTTGCATTATTATAGCTGTTTTTATACTTAATTCATTATAAGGCTTCATCTGCTTCACAAAACATTACCAGAGCTCTTCATCATGCTGAAGCTGGAGAACTAACAAACATTCAGTTAACTGTTACTGCACCATCTTCTAATCAGTGCCACGGAGAATACAAAGGTTTTGCTGCCTGACAGGGTAAGTTAACACGGACTATTAATGCTTCATACGTCCAGAACCCTCCTTCTAAAAAAACAAACATGAAGACATCACACCCTGCTTCTCACAAAAGAATTCAGCCTATCAGGCTCATGCACAGCATGACTAACGTTTGTGCCAGAATTTAGTCATTGTAATATATAATACTAAAGTCTAACAGCTATAATATCTGGATTTGCTACTTTTAAAGTCCAGTTTAGGTCAGCTTTACTATTATACTGGGTTCCCAAAAATCCTGTGCACCTAATAAAAATTCCTCCAAGCTGCACCAGCCAATGCAGACCTTGAGCTGACCTTGATTCTCACACAGAGAAAAGGATTTGGACAATAGTGCATTCCTGCCTATTCACTCTGTCATTCCACAGTAGAAATGCATTTGTTCCACTCATTATATTCTAATTTTATGACTGTGATCCACATACTTTAAGGTTTGACATTAATAGAATATGTACAAAAACAGTGGCTTGCAGTATAAAACAAAAAACATAAAAAGACAATTAAGTGTTCCTCTGCAGGGTCTGATGCACCAACACCGCTCTGAGGATCCCACATCTTGTTCCCAACAAGCCATCATCCTTGCTTTGTCAGTGTGTAAAACTCACTTTTGCTCTGTTTGCATCCTTTGATTTAATTCTTGTGAAAAGAAACCTCTGTCACTTTCAGAGGATACTTGCTAAACAAACTGAACCCATTTATTAAAATTATGCTGCTCAAATCCCCAATGTTTTAAAAGAGCACAAAGCTTAATAAAAACATGACGAGCTATTAGACTACCACAGGGAGGAGAAACACCTTCCCCCTACTGCAGTGTGTCAGGTACCATGCTCCAGTGCAGGTAAAGTTCCAGCAGTGCCACTGCCCAAGTGAGCAGGGACTGCCCCAGAGCCTCTGCCCTGCCCTGCAGTGCCCTCTGCCTCCTGCCAGCACAGCCACTTGTGGGGCCACACTGAACCCAGCAGGGGAATTACCGTCTTTAAAAAAAAAAAAAAAAAGAAAAATTTAACATCAACTTCTGAAATAGCACCTAAACATCTAACCACAGACTGAACTGCTCTGCTTAAGCAACAAAACAAAAACCCCAGCCATGCAAAACAAAGCAAAAAAGACACCAAAACATTTACTCACTGGTATCTCCTGGCAGAAAATAAACTGCAGATACTGAGCCTGGTTGACCCTTCCTTGGCAATTACATGTAGTGTCAGAAAACTGCAGATCAAGCCCCAGCCCAAATGGCACCACTGCTCTTGCACTCATCCTTATAAACCAGCTGAAGTCTGAGACTTGGAGAATCTACTCCAAAAACAGATTGTGGAATTCAGCTGAGCAACTGGGACAGCACTGAAGATGGAGTTCATGGAGTATGACCTTCAGTTATCAGAGATTTTAGCGACTCCCATTGCTCCCACGACAAGGAACACCACACAGATAAGACAAACACTAATCAACTTTTTTTCCACAAAGTTTAACAAAACATAAAACTCAAGCTGTACTTGTAATAGCAAAATAAAGAAGTTTCAGTCGCTTACTGAATCTTTTAACCCTCTTACAGCTTACACTGCAGTAAAACTTGGATTAGTTTTCTTAAATACAAAGCAGTGGGTTTTGAAGTACACCTTATCACCTTCTTACATAAACTTTAATTTACAAAAGTAGATGGGATCTAGCTCCTTAAAATACCGCTGAAATCATAAAACTAAATGTACTTCTTTGCTATAGGAAGAATACCAGGGAAGGTTGCTTAGGGTCCTTGATGCTGAAAGTTTAATTCTTATTGCATATCCATTTATCTGTGGATGATCCTGGTTTAAGACCACAGAAGGACAAGAATCTCTAAGATCCTCTCCAATTCCATCATCCCTGCCATATTCAACAGAACCATAAACCAGATCATAACTCAAAGGAGCATTTCAAAGCAGACAAGGCACTGATCTAGCAGTGAGTGGGGAACTTGATTTTTAGTATAAGTATAATTTCATGTATTTTGTCAGCACCTGGTCAGCTGGGAGTGAAGAAGAAAGACACTTTTTAATAACATTAGTGTGAGGGGAAGGGCTAGGCACATCATCCCATGAAGATGGGAACACTGGTTAAGTCCAGGAGACTGCAACATTTATGAGGGGCAGGCAGAAGAGCAGCCCATCAGTGAATTAGCTCCTGCTTCCCAGCAAGTTCTGGGCAAGGCACCCTGAATTAGCATCTTTTTAGCCCAACAATTGAGGATCTCCAGGACTAAACACAATAAACTGAGCTTTCGCCTTTGTTTTTTTCTCCTTTTGCCTGACCACAAGCACAAACAGATTTACACTAAGCTACCACCCTAAAAATATGAAGAAAGAGACTTGTTTAAGAAATACTGACCATAACACTTCCTTTCAGTTTTTTCATCCTGGCAGGAGAAAGGTTTTTCCACCAATCTTTCTTGTCCATAACTAGCCTGGTTCTGTTACAGAAGCAACCTTTGCTGAAGTATTTGTCTGCACTTTTTTTCTTAAGCATCAGAAATCATTTAAGACACTGATTACTGTCAATAGTACAGCTAAATAATTTGTTTTCTTAGCAAGCTACCTTTCTTACTCTATCTTGGAACATCTGTTTTACAAGCAAAGTTATGATCACAATGAAATACAAGCATTCTGCAAGCCAAATGGTCTATAAGTAACATTTCATTATGGGAACAGCATATTAATGTCAAAGTCTAGCGCCTTGTTTCTGAAAGCACTGCGGTATTAGTTTCACAGACTACAATCTAATTTTGTTTATTCCTGTTTGCACACTCCTGCTTGGCACCTGCTGGGGTTGGTGTCAGAGCTTTCTTACCAGGCTGTGCCGATTCATGACCGTGGTGCTGTTCCTGCGGGTGCGCAAGACGCTGGCCTGGAACACCTGGGAGTTATCGCTGAGAAAAGAAACACTTGTCAAATGCAAAAGCCATTTCCTTCCTCGCAAAAAGCACCTCCTCATACCAGCTCAGTTTCAAATGCTATGACAGCTCTCCTGTCAAGACAAAGCACTCCAAAGACAGGTAGGTAAGAACTCCTTTAGCTTGTTGGCAGAGAGTGCAAATCAACGTGTTCATCCTCCAGCTCCCAGCTACTTCAATTAATGATTTCAATTAATCATTTTGTGTCTTCAGAACAAATGAAGAACTGTTTAGACTGTGGGGATTTATTATGTTTGGAATGGCTGCTGCTTGTATATTGCTTCAAATGTCATTCAACAGAACAAATGTATAAATGGCTTGTAAGCAGTAACTGAAACCAGCTTCGATCACACAGATAAAACAGAATTTAAAAATACAGCATCTTGATAAATCTTAGCACTACATATATTTAATATCTTTTGAAAATTTTTCCAGGAAAGGTTAAATTAAACTCACAGTAAAGCCAGTTTGTAAGGCCCCACAGCAGCATATCCATTTAAATGGTATAGGATTATTTATTTGACACAAAATGAACTTCTTTGTCAAGGCAACTTTAGTTCTGTTGATTCCTAAAGCAAGTTTTACTGGTCTTGTCATCACCAGTGTTATCAACAGCCAATGATCAGCACTTTATGAATGCGACTGCAGAAATAACCTAAATTTTATGGTCACTAGAAAAAAAAAATTTGAGCCACAACCCTACAATCCCTATGCCCAAAAATCAGTGAGGAACTGCTCAGGTGAACAAATACAAATGTAAGACTGTAATTAGATTCAAATTACAAGAATTCACATTGTATCTTTCTGTTTCAGCTGCTAACTTGGGACGAACAAAAGCCCCCACAAATACAATTTCTTTAAAACTAACCTGACCAGCAGCACTAACTTGCTGTAAGGACTGATAATCCTACTGCACTTTCATGACACACCATTGTCAGAATCCTCCAGTTTAAAACACACCAGTTAGACACATAAGTTTTAGACAGCTTTTACGTAGCTGTAAATAAAAAAACAAATAAAGCTTATACTGTGAAATAAAAGCCAACAGCAATTGGCATAAGCACTGTACTTCCTGCTGAGAAAAATGCATAGACTCTCCTTCTCCAAAATGTCAAGTACATCGGACCAGACAACGTTTACAATTTTCCAAGAAGTTTCACTCAGCTCACACCCACACGAGATCAAACAGCTGCCATTTGGCAGAGGTGGAACAGGAGAAACTGAAGGGATCCATGACATGATGTTTAGAGATGAGTTTTGGCTGAGGCCAACAGCCACAATTCTTTTCAGTGTAAGTGTACTGGTTGGCATGCAAACACGAGACAAACAGCACATCCCTGAAATCCAGCGTCTGAGTCAAGAAAACAGGTTGGAACAATTCTGTCTATTACCATAGCCTGAGTCCAATACTCAGCACTAACTAGCAGAGAGGGAGAGAAATAAAACTACAAATAATCCTATCTTTAATCTCCCATGCAAAAACACCAGAACTGGTCAGATCTCAGACCTACTTTTCACTATAGTCCCCATTAAAAATCAATTTTATTTGGCACTAAAACAAGAGTTAAAAGTTCTGTGGAAGGTAACTTCTCTGATCTAAAATATTCCACTTATAACTGTTCTCTGGAACTCGGCAACTCATTTTCCAGTTCCTTACTAAATCTGTTAATGAAGAAGTCAAAATAGGAGGCGGAGGGGAGAAAGCAAGCTGTGTAAGAGCAAGAGCTTTTGTTTCAGTTTACCCAACAAAGCCATTCTGGGAAAAACTGAAGTTTCTTGCCAAGAGCTGCAATCTTGCAAAAACAGTATTCTGGTGGAAAATTCCAAACTAACAGGCAAACCACTGCAACCACCTCAAATTAGTTCAATGGCATTTCAGTTTTATTTGTATGAACACCTAACCCATAGTGCATGCACAGTATCAAGGCAGGAGCTCAGGCTTACCCTTCTACCTGCCCAAACCCTGAACTAAATAATTTGTTTGGGGTTTTTTTTAAGAGTCAAGGGTCTTACAATTTACAACTTACAAAAGGCTGAGATTATAAAAACGTCTTGTCTCAGTTACACAATTAGTTTACCTGCTCAGAAAGCTCCCAGGGGAGAGCTGCCATACACAACCCTTCCATACTGCACCAAAATGTAAAATGGGAGTTGTTTCATTGTGATTATGTAAAAGAATCACAATTACATTCACTTAACATTAAATCATGATGGAATAGGCAAGAAATAGCATTTCATCTGAACTGTCAGGCACTGCTAACCATTTTGTTAAAAGAGGTATGTGAGATTTGTTCATCACTTGATATTCAGTTCCTTACAGAAACAGAAAGGGAAAAAATTCAAACCACCAGGAAGTACTTATCATGTAATATATTACGATTCATGAAATTTATTGTCAATATGCTCTCACCACTAACAGCAGCACATGGACCACCTTACAACTGGATGGAAGCTACACCATGTAGCAGATGGGGCATCTCCCAACTTCTCAACAGCCCAGAGGAGACACCAAACAGCCCTTTGGGTTATAAACTTACCCAAACAAAACCGTACAAGAAACCCTACCTGTCTGAAAGCTTCCACCTGCCCCTTGCCTGCCACTGCCACTTTCTGTCCTGTCAGCTGAAGAGAGCCAGACCTGGCAAACACCCAACTCTCCTGCAAACAGACCTGCCACAGGCTGGTGGCAACACCCAAGCACAACTGTCCACACAACACATTGCATTTCTCCCAGTAATGCATACTACAGAAATTAGCACCATCCAGAAAAATTCCTGGACACCTGACACACTGTTTTATGCTAAATGGAAAACTTACGTCAAGGTCCCGTGAAATGACCTTCCTGACCAAATTTGCCTGATTGTTCCGAAAGCATTTACTTTAATCATAAATCAGTAATCATTACTGTAATCATACACAGTGCAGTGATTTATTTTGTTCAGACTTGATCCATTACAGAAATCATAACGATTGTTATTCGATGTATAAGAACAGCCACAACTCTGACGTTGCGGACGGTGCTTCTCTGCAACACACGGCAGACCTCGGTGAAAACAAAGCGTTCCAGTAAAACCAAAGCACGTCTCCCTAGGCTTCCTCCCACCCCTCCACACGTTGATATGTCCCCCAAATCCCTCCCCGCCTGGGACAGCGCTCAGGAACCCACTTTTCCCGGAGCATCCCCGGAGCCCCCGCACGGCCGGGCCGGGCCGGGAGCCCCCCGGGCCCCTCACCTGAGCCCGTGGATGAGCGGGGCGCTGTTCGACCGCCTCAGGCCGCCGCCGTCGCCCGGGGCCGCGGCGCTCCCCGGCGGCAGCTCCAGGTCCAGCTCCATCTTCTCCTGAGCCATCGCGGCGGCGGCGGCTCCGGCTCCTCGCGCTCCGCCCATTCGCGGCCTCAGGCCGCCGCTGNGCTCGGGCAGGTTTGCGGTGTCCGGAGCGTGTTCTCGGGGCTTTCTCGCCAAGAGACACGGCGCTGATCGCTGAATTGCGAAAATACCGCCTCTGAGCTCACACCGAGGTGTTGTCGCTCGCGGGAATAACAGCGGGTGGTTCTGTGCAGGCCCAGGCCGCTCCAGGAATAAAGAACAAAACCAAACGTTTTCAAAATGCTTTAATAGCTGCATGTGGCCCTAGTTTATACCTAGAGGAGGTTATGGTGAAATACACTGGGAGGTCAATGCCACGCTGGCTGGTGGACAGTGCTGAGGCTCCTAACTCTTGGGAAGAAGCGGGGAATCTGATTTGCCTTAAGAGGGCATTAACCATACAATCATGGAATGGTTCGGATTGGAAGGCACCTTAAAAACCATCTTGATCCAATCCCCTGCCATGGGCAGGGACATCTTCCACTATCCCAGGTTGTTCCAAGCCCCGTCCAAGCTGGCCTTGGACACTTCCAGGGATGGGGCAGCCACAGCTTTTCTGGGCAGCCTGTGCCAGGGCCTCCCCACCCTCACAGGGGAGAATTTCCCCCTAATATCGAATCTAAACACACTCTCTTTTGTTTTGAAGCCTTTGCCCCTTGTCCTGTCAGTCCAGGCCCTTGTATATAATCTCTCTCCATCTTTCTTGTAAGTTTCCTTCAGGTACCAGAAGGCCACAATTAGGTCACCCCAAACCTTCTCTTCTCCAGGCTGAACAATCCCAATTGTCTCAGCCTTTCCCCACAAGAGAGGTGCTCCATCTCTCCATCTGTTTATAGTGATAGTCTCAGGCAGTCTTTAGGAACAGACATAACCAGGAAATGAAGGTAGATTAGAGAGAGCTAAAACATTTTTTCATGGGCTCCATGCTTACTAATTCATCTGAGGCTGACAGCATTTTGTAGCTGTGGCTGTGTTTATTTCACGCACAGGGGTATTTCCCTGACACAATCAAATACCTCCCACATCATTACCCGCTTCATGCCCTCCGCTCCCTCTGTATCTCTGTACTCATGTATCTTATTCTTTCAGTCTCTGTTCCCCCACTATGACTATCCATCCTTCGCCTGTCTCCTCCCAAGGCTCTGTTTAATGTATGCTCTCCTTTCTTAACCCCTCTTGGCAGGGTGCTGTTTATCTAACTCAACAACTTGTGATTTCCTCATTTCCACCATTCTGTTCCACAGCACAAGTCTCTCACAGGCACCTCCCCTTTGCCTCATTACCCTCCTCAGCCCTTTGAGGGTCACCCTGACAGTCCCCACTTTCCTTCCTACACATATTCCCATTAAAGTTCTCTTGGCTACAGTAAATCCTGCTCAGACAGTAGCATGATGTGCCTGGCACTGGAAAATCATGGAGCAGGTGTTTTTGAGCTCTCAGCCACATTTTGGATATTGTTGACGTTTTTCTTAATAGTATCGTGGTACGTGACATTTGAAGCTGTTTGCTGCCCTTAATGGCAAGGACATAATATAATAACTCCACATAAATAAAAATAAATAGCAAAATCCATGTAGTTTGGTGCTGTAGTCAGATCCTGCAGGTGGCTTTTGTAATAAGAGAACCAGCACATTTTTGAGTAGATTTCCATTCAGGGCTAGAAGTTTTGCTAGGAAGTTTCACCTGAATTGCCTTTTAGGCAATTCTAGCCATGGAAAATGAAGGTATGGAAGCTATTCCAAGCTGTGAAATGCTTGTGCTGAAGCACCAGACAAGGAGAATGGTGCAGGTTCTGTAAAAGTGTCGTGCTGCTTTTAGAGAATGGCGGCAGTGAAAGGTGATTAACAGTATATTCCTCTCACAGCTGCAGATCCTAATTTTCCAGTGAATCAGACTGGTCATAATTATTAGAAATTAAGCAAAAATATATAGATATTTACGTTCTCAGTCTTTGCAGGAGATGGCAATTCTGTGTCACCTCACAGACGGGTGTCATTACTGGCTGTGACAGGCCACAGTGTAAGCAGGGGCACAGGACTGTGAAAGGTATTTCTCCTCTGCAGTAATACAAGATAAGGAATTGTTCTCTGGGTTTTTCAATAGAAAGACATGTCGAAAAATCCTGTAAATATTTAAAATGTTATCTTGTAGGTCTTTTAATTCAACTCCATGCATCTTTGTGCATCTCAGCACAACGTTTTTCATTAATAGTATCAGTTCAGTGAAAGAAATGTAAGCAACAGCAACAGTTGATGAGACACAGAGTCCCTGAACGTAGAAAAATGGAATATGCTCCAGGCAGTCTTGATTAACAAAAAATGCAAGGAGGTACCATAATAAATATTCACGACAAGAACAAGAGTTCTAATGGGTTATCTAGAAACATCTACCTTCAATCGTTTTAAAGTAAGAGAATAATTCATCTAGCCATGTTCCCAGTTTATGTAGTTGAAATGTTGAAAGATCCTAACTTTTCTACCTTAACTGTTTCAACACCTAGCATTCTGGCAAAAGAACTGTTTTATTTCAGGAGAAAATGAAGACCTTTAAAAATTTGGTGCTGGGAAAGACCCTGAAGCCCCCTGTATGAAAGAGACAAATACGTATGATGCAACTGTTATTGTAGAAAAATACTGTAAAGTAAGCACAAACTTTCATGCTTTGATCACTTGTAGTGGATTTGCCAAGGTCAGCCCCAAACCTGAATACAGCCAAGACCTAGGATCACATGTCTCATAAAGAATTTTACACCAGATTTCTGAAAGCTGTGCAGACTCTCATTGCAACCAAAGCCCTGGTACGTGCTTCAGCAGCCAGGGAAAGCTGGGGAGAACACTGGGAAAGCCTGCGGGACTCAGGTCGGAGAAGGCCTAACCCTGAAGAAGGCTGCAAAACCTTTTCCCCACTAAGAGAGGAAAAAGGCCGCGGCCGAGCCCGGCTCGGGACGTGCCGGGTCTGTGTCCGGGGTGGGACTCGAACCCGGGTCCTCCTCCAGGCCACGCCCCCGGCCACGCCCCCGCGGCGCGCGCGTCCTAGCGACCGTTGCGGCGTTTCAAACGCGCGCACGCTCCCCCCGCAGCCAATCAGCGCGCGCACCGCCCCCAGGGGCTGTCGGGAGCTCGCCCGCCGCCGAAGCAGTGCCGGGGTGCGGAGCCATCGCGCATGCGCCGTGCGGGGCGGGCGGTGCTGCCTGCTCCCNCTGAGGCGGTCGAACAGCGCCCCGCTCATCCACGGGCTCAGGTGAGGGGCCCGCGGGGCTCGGCTGATGGAGCCCCGGCATCGCCGCCGCCCGCCGGCCTCGGCCAGGCCCGGAGCTCCCTCAGCGGCCCGTGGATCGTGTCCCATGTCCCGCGGGGCCGGGGCCGCCAGTGCCCCCTTGTCCCCCCTCGGCTCGGGGAGGGTGCTCGCCGCGCTCCCACAGCGACAGCAGTGCTCCTGTTCAGATAAAATGATGTTTGCAGCGCTCTGGAGGCTGCAGCGCGTGTCACAGCACTGTGGAGCTTTAAGTAAAGCGCGCCCGAGAAAGCTGTTCACAAAACTTTGTTTTTCTCCCACTGTAGTGACAACTCCCAGGTGTTTCAGCCTTACGTGTTGCGGACTCGCAGGAACAGCACAACAGTTATGAGCCGTCATGGAATGGTGAGGAATCTTAAGCATGTCGTGTTTACACACAACAGGGAATAATTGGAGTAGAGAAATGAAGTTAAACTTGATCTGTATTTGCACCAAGTATCCTAGCAAGCTTCCAAGCTGCAAAATAAGCATTTTTTCACCTCTAGCTGCAACGTATAATGAAATAATACTGGTGTGTTGACTGTGTGTCCCCAAGAAGACATGAGTATTGGATGTTATATGTGACTCCCCATATTAAGTCCAGTTTTAAACTTAATGTGAGCCTGACTGTGTTTTAGAAGAGTGAAATGCTGTCACAAAAGTCTTGAAAGGGTGTTTTAATTTGTTATGAAAATGGACAAGGGAGTCACAGTTCTTTGTTGACCTGTTTGACACAGTGCTCTTTTTTTGCAAAGGCAGAACACTAGACCTCAGAAAATCACGGAAAAGAGAAATTTATTTGTTGCTCTCTGTTATAAGTCTGGTAGTGTACACTGCTGCAGTTGTTTAACTTTTCAAAGATGCTGTATTTTTTTTTCTACCCTCTTCTTGTCAGGTGAGGGATTTGTATGCTCCTTCTACTGAAATTTTTCTGTCTTCTCTGAGGGTAGTGAAGATTAAATATTGTTTGTCTCAAAACCTTAAAGTCCTGAAATAAGTTTTCTCTATGGCTTCTGTTCAGGACAGGTGACAGGGGTTTTTAATTCAAAGTCTTCTGTTGTGAGATTTCTTAAGAATACAGAATTTTGGAGCTCGTCAGTTGGCGTGACATTGGACACACAGCCATCCTGAGTGGGAGCTGCTGGCCCATTTATACGTGATGTTAGTCATAGTTCCAGAATAATTAGATGCATAAAATTGCACACAATTGAAAAATTGCAGAAGTTAAGCTTTAGGGAGTGTTGTTCAAGACTGAGTTGAAGCACGGAGATTTCTCCTTCACAGTAGCCAGCTGGTTGAGTAAAGTGTCTTTACAGGAGTTTGTCATATCCTGGGCAGTGGGGAATTGTGTAACAATCATTTGTAGTATCTCCCTTGTCTAAACGGCATCTGTAGCTATTTGTACTTGAGATGCTGAGCAGTATCTGCCTGCAAGTCAGATCAGTGCCACTTGCTGAGTGATACAAGGAATTCGTAAGTGGTAAAACGAGTCTTTTCTCTTGAAGGTCAGTGTTTGCTTTTTTGCAACGTTGTTTGAGTCATCCACATGTAGTTGTGCAGCTCATTTTGAACTCCGTGAGAGTGTAGTTGATGGTAAATAGTATGCATGCAAGCAGTTGTGTGTGATTTAATCATTGTGGCTGTCACTTTTCTTCCCAGTTCTTGTCATCATCTCCGATTCGTATTCCTAGCAGCCGACTTCATCAGATCAGAAGGGTAAGTGGAGTTTTTATCTGTGTGTTCAGTAACAGAATGGAAAGTACTATATAATATTGAAGTACTTGCACGGTGGGAGTTTCTTTCCTATTGAGTTTTTCAAGTACTAAAGAAAACTGAACATTTCTTAAGACTTAACTTCAACAAGGAAGTGGCCTTGCAAGGCTTATTGTTATGTTTAAGCTACCTTGCATTTTAGAAGTCTTTAATTTAAGAGAAGCAGTGAGCTGGACTGGTGGCTGTCCTGTCTTTCTGTAGTGGTTCTGCTGTTCATATTTCAATCCTGATGGCAAATAATGGAATCACGAGTATTGTTTCAAGTACCCGTGATGAACCAAATGTTATGGGAAAACTTATGACATTTATCTCCTGCAGGAGGAAGGAGTGGATTTAATGAACAGAGAAGCAGCACATGAAAGGTGAGTGTTATTGAAAGAAGGTGGTAAAATAGCCAGAGTTATCCTCTTTGTAGCTACTGATGGGGTTTTTTGTATTCTAGGGAAGTGCAGACAGCAATGCAGATAAGCCAGTCATGGGAGGAAAGCTTGAGCCTGGTAATCTTTTTATAGATGTTTCCTATTTAATTCTACTTTTACACTCAACTGACGAATTTAAGGGAAAGAGAGGAATTAACTGTGAAAATAATTCAAGAAGAATTTAAGCTCATCTGCTTTAGGTACTTTGTGCATTTGACCCAATGACTTTCCATTAGAAGGTTGTGCCTTGGATTTCAAGGTAATGTCCTGTGCCAGTGTTAAGTCTGAAACCTTGTATTCACAGAGCGACAATGACTTGGACAAGTCTGAGAAATCTTTTTCCCCAAAGAGAATAGACTTCATTCCAGTTTCGCCTGCACCTTCACCTACAAGAGGAATAGGAAAGGTAGGATAAGTGAAATATCAGACTGAGACAATATTTCAGAATTCTAGACCAAGCTGAACTGTCAAGATGTGTAACTTTACAAATCGTTCCATAGTTTAAAAAACCCCCGAATAACACAAACAAACAAGCACCAAAAAACCCAAATCCACATTTTGTTGGTTTCTTGGAGTCAAATGGTTGCCATCTGGGAGCCTGCAGAGTTTAAGCAGTGAAACACTGGATGTTTTCAGTTACTGCTATTTGTGCAGTGTTTGGGTGGGTTGGGGCTCTGGTTCTAGGGGAGCTGGAAGAGGTCATGAAAGTAGTCATGGACAGGATCTTCAGCTGCAGAACTGGGGGGATGCTGAGGAAGAAGCACCAAAATTGGACTGCAAATCTGTGTGGTTAGAGATGAAAGTGTGTCCATCAGTTATGGAAAGGAAGGTGCAAATGCACGCTGAAGGAGGACTTGGGTATGCTGAACTTGTACTGAAAACTGGTGGCACATGCCAGAGAAAGAGGTGGATCTTAGTTAAACTACTTTTCCAGTGAGGATTGGAAAACTGAAATGTAGTGTAGAGAAACTGGCATCTGGGTTTAAAGATGGGCTGCTTGACCTTGTTTGCACCCTCTTGTGTGATCCTGCTTTTGTACTGCCAGTATTTCACTGCCTGCTCCTACCAGATTGGTGCATGTAACAGCCATGTATGAGTGCTGGGTAAATGTGTTCCTGGGAAAACACTGATGCTGGCAGCTGGTTCTGTACCTTTGGAATACTGACTGTAAAGCACTAGCAGACACCTTGACAGAAAGATTTTTGTGTTTAGCTAGAAGTGTTCATGGGCTAAGCTCAAATTAGCTGCAGAATCACAGAGCTGTTTTACTCTGTAATATTGTCAGTTTTCAGGTCAGATGTATTTTGGGTAAACACAACTTGTTTGTTTAACAAGCCCCTTGATAGAAGTAATTCCTGAGTATTGTACTGCTGTTATTAAATGTAACAAAGAACGGAAACAATTCTCTTATTTAGAGAACAGTGTCTATTTCAGTTTTACTTCTCTTGTGAGTTTCAATTTTAGCTTAATCTGAGCAGAATTGCATGGGCCAGTATGTTTTTGCAAGTTAAGTTCTAATACTAGTAAGATTACATTTGATAGTATGCGTAATCTGCTGCTAGCTTTTCTTTAAGAGTAAGAAGGGAATAGAAGAGGGGGTGTTTGTTTTGGAGGGTGGAGTGTAACATCTGAGTACTTTAAAGGAAATTCTGATTAATCTTCATTTGAACTTTCTTCCTGCAGCAATGTTTTTCACCATCATTGCAAATGTTTGTGAGCAGTAATGGATTACCTCCAAGCCCTATTCCCAGCCCAACAAGGCGATTCTGCAAGTAAGTGATGACTGTATGTTGTGCTAGAGTTGGAATTTAGGCCAAAGATTGATTAAAGTTGATGTTAAGGCGTTAAAACAGACTTCAGTTTTACAGCTGTTGAAGCATTGCCACATAAAAATGCTCTGAAGGTTCAGCCTTTACCAATGGAAACTTTATGTGTGTGCTCTTACAGAGCCTGTGTCAACTTTAAACTAGGCTTGGTAACTTGAGGGGAGGTTCTCAGGTATTTCAAATTAACTTTGTCAGCAGATTAGTTTTACATAAATACACCACAAAATTTAGAAAAGGATTGAAATGAGGATGTGATTCACTAAGGGAAGGAGAAAACCTTAGAAAATTTGCTACAACTTTGTGTGGCAGGTAATCTGCTCTAATAGGCAGCCCTAATTTATTATCTATGTATTTAGATTCCACAAGAATTCCAGTTGTGCAGGAATAGTTTTGAAGAATGCTTCATATGCTGTGGTTGTGTGGGTTTGGTGCAAATTGGAACCTTTACAGGCCTGACTCTCAATATTCTCTCTTCAGCAGGAGGAGTCAAAGTCCAATCAACTGTATCAGGCCCAGTGTTCTTGGCCCCATTAAAAGAAAAGGTATGTGTATGTACCTTACCAGGTATTTTAATATGGATGTAGTTTTCTAGCTGGATACATTTTTTTGTTATTCTGTAAATATAACGCACTTGTATCCACAGTGAACTGGAATTTGCCAGGCATAACTCAAAAATACAATCTAAAGTAGCTAGTCCAAAACACAGGAATGGAAAACTTAAAACACAGCTACTGCTTGAAAGAGGCAAACCTTATTATACATCAAATTAAATGTCAGAGCTTACGAATATTCATAACATTCCTACAAGTACCACTGAGCAGTGCACACCCTTCAGATCATCTTAGGAATGTTGCTTATCATGCAGTATCTTCTAAACTTAGTACTGAATGTTTGTTTTCACTCTGAAAGTTCAGAGGATGAGTGTTTAGAGAAATGGAATAGATCAGTGCCCTTTCCTCCTGAAGGGAGGAAAATGCATTCTTTCCTGGAGCTGTTCCATGTTAGAGATTTTCAAATAACATCCCCAAACAATTCTCTGTAGTAGAACAGTAAGAATGAGATATTTTTGAAGTGTGCCTTTAGCTGTGCTTATCCTTTCTGTTTTTTTTTTTTTTTAACTTAGGCATTCTTAACTGCACCAAAAACATGTCCTTTTATTGTACAAGACTTACATTTAGGCTTTGAGAAAATTACTGTTTGTTGTGTGGCTTTTTTTTTGGTACTGCTTGTCCTGTCAGGTAAAGAACATTGTCTAACTGATACTGATTTGACAGAGGAGAGAGACAGGTTTTCTCATAGATGTCAGTTCTATCTTGGCTTTTATTTTCTGTGAATTTTAGAGGCATTAAAATTGAACAAAAGTTTATTCAGCTAAATGATCAATAAGGAATAGGTATCCACACTTAACACAAACTGTAAAAGCAGTGCAGGTACAGACAGGCCTTTCCTCACCAAATCCATGTGCTGCCATGGAGTATCTTTTACAAAGTGGAGATGGGAGTTTGCCTTTTCTTACTTGAAATATCAAGGAATTTTCAAAATGCTGCTTAATTTTGAAACATCTCATCCATTTAAATTAGATTTCTTTTCCTGAATACATGGTCCTGTTGTTTTCTGAATTTTAGCAGTAGATTTATAGTAGAAGGAAAGCCATGAACTGAAGAACTTTTCATTGCCATAGGGAATTAATGCTGGTAGACTGTGCAATGTGTTGCAGCAGTGCAGATTTTTCTCTGTGAAATTTAAGGGGCAGAAGTGTTACCTAAGTTGGTGTTTTGTTCATTTTTCTGCAAGACCAAGTATTTTACAAATGTTTTTTACCCATTCGGCTTCCTAGAAGCAATTATTCCTTGCCTTAAGACGGGAATGTATCCCTGTGGGCTGAAGGAAATGAAAATTTGGGAGGTTATCAGTCTTCTGTAAAATGCGGCAGTGTGATTCTGTTGCAGAACGTATAGACTGGTTTGCTATGATGCTTAACATCTCAGGTTTTCAAACTGACACTGCAACTACTGCAAAGTGTGGGTAAAAGCCAGAAGAATTGTTACCATTCCATGCCTTTTTTTTTTATTCTAAGTGAAAATGAAACTATTCTGTAGGTGAGACCGTTTTGTTTTTTTTTTTTTTTCAAGCTCATGATATTTTCAAATGTCTGTTGCAGAGCAGCTATTAGTGAGCCAGCTCATTCTCAGGGCAGATTATATTAAACAGATTACATGAATTCTCCTATCATATTTGATCTCTTATTGTCTGTAGATGGTTACAGGTACAAAGACAGTGTGATCCATGATGAGTAAGTGGAAAGGCTTCCAAATGGCAGATTTATTCCATTCAGCTTTCCTGTGAAAGTGTACTCATGCATCAGGATTCATTGTAAAGGGGAGGGTGAAACTGAACCCAGCTGTCATTCTTATTTTCTTATTTTCGTAATCACTAACAATTTTAAACTTCATATTTTGACTTATGTCAGTTACCTCATCTCAGCTGTTTACTTAAAACTAAGTCATGGTAATTAGTTTGCTTTAGGTTATTTTGTCTGGTTGGAGTACAAGGAGCAAGTTTTACGTCTTTGAGATCATTGTAGCCCCTTAGATACTGCTGAAGCTTTAGCTAAGGATGGACTGGATGGTTTAACAACAGCTATCATCACATTGATGTCTTAGCCAGGTGCTTGGTTGGCTGAATTAGAGAACTTGTGTTATAAATGCAACCTTGGAGTGTTGTAGGTCAAACCTCTCTTTTGCAGCAGATAAATATTAAATGGATATTCCAGAGACTCAAGTGAGTTTGATTATTTGCACTGTTTTCCTTAGGTGAAATGGAAACTGAAAGTCAGCCAAAGAGACTTTTCCAAGGAACAACCAACATGCTTTCTCCAGATGTTACACATCTGACAGATCTCAGTTCATGGTAAAATATTTCATGTGCCCTGAAATGCCAAGACAGGGAATGTGCATTTATCACAAGCTTTCTAGTTGTTTTTTGCAGGAAAAAAATACTTTGTGTGTATCTTGCAGATGTGTTTTAATGGGAACTATCCTGTGGTGGTGTTCTGTGACAATGGTCCTGCTCCTTTGATCAATTCTTCCTGAACAGACTCTAGCCTAGATTTTGTGTATCAAAGCTTTTACACTGAATATGATTGTTACAAATCCCTGTGGATTCATAGGCAAAGTTACTTTGCTTCATCGTTGCAGTATGTTGTAGGCAGTGGTCCTACAGTGTCTGTGGCACTTCTCTGAATACTTAAAAAATGTGTGTGGGTACTTAATTGTTCTTGTCCCTAAGTTCATGATTTTTAGAGTTAAGTCATATTTCTTTATTACAATCATAAAATACCAAGGGGTTTTTTTTGTGTTGAGTCGGATACTAAGTATTCAAAAATATCAGCTGTTATTACTGTCATTTCAGTTTACCTACAGACTTGAAACTTCCTAGATGATTTTTTACATGTTGCTTCCCCCTAAATTGCAAGAGCATCGCTTTATGTGCTCTCTGGGATCTTGTATCAAGACTTCAAAATCCAAACACAGAAATTCTCTGGGAAAAATAGGTCTCAATCTTGCTTTGAGTAGAGCAATGTTAAAGAGCATACCAGCTAATTAATGACATCTTTGTTGCATTGTTGATTAATTTATTATTTTTCCTTTCCTATAAGCTTTTAAGGTTTTATACTTACTTGTTGTCACCTCCTTTCTACATCTGATTACAATCAGCTTCATAATTTATTCCGCATGTTAAAAAACCCCAATAATTCTGCTCCTCATTCCCATGAGGAGCATGAATATCTATAACATGCTACAGAAAACAAGGAGTTTTCAGGGCTGCCAGTCTTGCAGTAAAGACTGAGTGGTAGTATAGGTCTCCTACAAGTCCTCTCCGAGGGGGAAGCACGTTAGCTTTGCACAGAGCCTCGTGCCCCTGCACTAAAGAACCTTTTCCCTTTCCCCAGCCTGTCCTCGGATATTCTCGACGGGAGTAGCAGCAGTGTTGGCTCTTCCTCTGATTCCCTGACTAAAGGCAGCATAACCACGGAGTCTCCAGTGACGTGCTCCAACTCCTGCTCCTCGTTCATCCTGATGGATGACTTCTCACCCAAGTGACTTTACCGAGTCCTGAGTCAGTGTCTGGCTGTGCTGTCCCCTTCCTGTACACTCGTACAGAGAAACGAACTCTGATCCTTGAACCATTCATATGAGGTTTATTAAAAGGAAAAATTGTTGTTACTGTAATCCTTGGCTACTTTCCAGTGATTTTTTTTTAATTTATCCATTTAATGGACATTGTAGACCATATTAATGTCTGGTTTTGCGAATTTGTTTTTTAAACAAGATGTCTGCTGATATTATACTAACTTTTGCTTTCAGGAACTTGCATACACTTTTTGATTCCAGGAATAGGTATCTACCTATTAGTGTTGCAATTTTTAGGAATGTACTTCTGTCATTATCATGGTCACTATGTCTAGGGAAATAACTTGGTTTGGAAGGATTTGAAAATACTAATTTATTCTCTGGCACTTCTACTATTGAGTAAAATTATTCTTGCCTTTTTTTTTTCCAGTCACTAGCCTCAAATTCCTTTATGGAAGGGAAAAAAATATTTTATTTTCTTAGTGCTGCTAGTCATTTTTATGAATTCATTTACAGAAGACCACATTGGGTGTGGAAATCTCACTCTATTACATTAAACTAAAAACCCCACAGCAAAATAACTAATGACTGTCACTTTTGCCATCAGTGAAGAAATAATAATACTCTACAAACATGATTAAATTAGCTGCATAGTTCTCTCCCCAGAACATTTGTCCAACAGATTGTATGAAGTAAGGTCATTATTCAGCAAGATTTGGCCAGGAAAAATTAATCCACACCTCGATCGAAGACATACAGTGCAGATAACTAAGTTAATTAAACTACTGTGTAGGAGAACCATGTATGGCACCATCGATGTCTCCTGTGGCATTGAGGTCATAAGTATTTTTGTGCCTTAGGGGACATTGTTACAAAATTACGGAATGTAAACCAGAGGGGTGGGTGGGGAAGGTCCTTTGTGTACAGCTTGTTTATAGAGTGCTTACCTGAGTGTGTCGGCGGTGCTGCTTCCCTTAGTGTTCCTTCCCGAGGTGTGGAGGTGCTGGGGGCAGCCCCAGCTCCGAGGGGCAGCCCAGGTGACAGCCTTTGCAGCTGCTCTGGACTGAGTGTGTCCCTTCGTTGGTCACGAGCAGAGCAAACAGCTCAGCAAACCTTCGATTCCTAAGGAAAGGCTTTGGATTGGATTCGAGCTCTGCAAATTGCTTGGTGAAGGAGTTCTCTTTGAGCTATGAGTAGTCTTGATACAGTACCTTGGTCAGTCTGAGGTAGGAACAGATATTTTACTTTTTAAAGACTATAACGGGGCAAAATAAATCCGTTTGTAATCTACTGTGTTATGCTATTTATTATTTATAACTCTGTAAAAAGTCTGTGGTGATGAATTATAGTATTTTTTTATGATTGAATAAGTTTTTTATGTTCAGTAATTGCTGGCTGGTTTGTATTTAATACGCAACATTGTCTGCCAGAATCATAAGCTTCCATTTTTGAATGTTTGTAACATAAATGCTTTTGTTACCTAAGAGTACAACTTGTGATCTTTCTGAAAGAAAATAGCACTGAATTTAAAGTAAGATTATGTGCTTTAGATGTGAGCACAATCTCTGGCAATACTGTCTGGCTGAAAGGGGAGGGGGAGAACCATAGTTTTTTCTGTTCCGAAGAAGCCGTTGGGTATCCAGAAGACATGTACATACCAGATTATTTTTAAAAGTGTTTCCATTAAATTGTAAGAAGTACCAGAATGGGCCAACAGTGGCACTATTATTTGTATTATCATTTCCACCTGTGGAGCATTAGTTCCCCACTTCAAATAAATGTGCATATTGTAAAATATTGTCCATTGGTGCCATTTTTAAATGAGCTCTACAGTATTGAATGTTAATTTTGTTTGTATATGCACAGTGCTATTTCTTGAATTTTTGATGTCTTAAGTTGCTTAATTTTTTTATTCATGCCTGTATCTTCTCTGCCTTCTTGGTGCTTAAAGAAGGCTGCTTTTCCATTTGCAAAATATTGATAAACAGTCTGTGATAAAATCCAACCCTGTTACCTGTGCCCCGGTTCTCTTCTACCGTGCTTTTACTGGTACTGTGATTTAGAAATCTGAACGAGGGGTGGCAGGAGGGGGAAACATATTGCATGCTTTCTTAAACCTGAGAAGAGCATAGCTATTGCTTAATTTTGGCTGATTTACCTGTACAATTGATGTATTCCAGAATTGTTTGTTAGTGGAGAGTCCTATCTGAGTGCTGGCCTCTGTAAACATTCGAATGTAAGCTGCATAAAGCAAGCGCACAAATAGTCACTCTTGTTACAGCAGTTTTTTGTAGTGTTCTGGCTATTCCCCACTCTTGGAAGGTCTTGTAAAAGACATTGCTCTTTTATAAAATATATACGTAATGCACACACTTGCTGTGTCTGTTGTTTCAGAATGAATGGATGTTGCTGTGTAACAGGCCCAAGGTAGGCCCAGGTTCTCTTTCACGCTCCTAACACAACTTGTTCATTTTGAAACAAAGTTTTCTAATATGCTGATTATTGACACTTGCACTTAACTGCGTCTGAGTTGCCACTGCTTAGAGGTTTGATTGATATTGTAGCCTACTCTAAAAGTTGCATTTTTGGATTTGTTACCTGCCTTGTCTGAGGGAATTAGATGCCAGTTGGGAAAGAAGGCCAGCTGGTGCTGGTAGTCAGCTTTAATGTGTAACTACTGACATTTAACGACTGGTTTTTATGACTTCACCAGACTGATTTCTGCTGAATTGCCATGATGAGTGTCTGAGAATTCCTGTCTTTTCCCCACGTCCTTCTTTTTTTTTATGGATTTTTTGTGCATATCTGTTGCTGAGAATCACAGTGATGAGTTACCTTTAATGTTGTAATAGTTGAGAACTAAGTTAAAATACCTGTGTAATTCAAGCAGCATTTTAGATGGACTATTTTTAATATGTTAATTAGCACAGCATTACACCAATGGTCTTTGTACAGCTCATTGACCAGCCCTGCCTTTAGATCATATCCAGAGCACGCTGAATCCTCATTTCATGGGCTTAAAATGCTGGAAGGATTTTGCCAATGGTTTAGAAAAATGTGTGTGTCAGCTGTGGAACTCTGTATGTTTTGATAATATCAAGTGTTCTGCATCAGGAAATGGATCACAGTGTGCATGTTTCATTCTCCTTCATTGAATTTCAAATTGGGGGATCATGGGCCTGAAAGCCTGTATTTAAGGGGCTGTTTTTCTGACTGTATGTGATTAAATACTTTCTCCTACAATGAAAGTAATTAAACTGTCAGTGGGTGAGGATGTAAATCTGAGTCCTGCAGACTTTATTGGAAAACTCATTCTTGAAAGGCTCAAGGAACTCTATACTGCATAAAAACACTAAAGTGGGATATTTTTTAAAATTATTTTGTAAGTCATGATAAAAATAGAGAACTCATTTTAACAACTCAAAATGCTAAAAGCATTTTAAATGCGAGGCAGGTCCACATTGGGGGCTGTATGCAGAGGTGAACTTGAGCAGGCTCAGGCAGATTTGGAACTCAGGTTCTGGTGCACAAACACAATAGACTGGCCCAGGGAAATTATTTTTTGCAAATATTCACGTTCTTATCTATAGACCCTGCTAATACGTTGTGTGACAACAAAGATGAGAACTTGTTTTTCCTGAGAGGAATTTCATCTGCATATAATTTTCCTGGTAACTTCATAATAAAAAAGCTTTGCATTAACACGAGTTCAAGAATTTAATGAAGTCATAGGCCTGTTGCATTTGCTTTTTTGGAGTAAAGGCCAAGGAATAATTTTGGAGTATACAGGGAATACAAACTACCCCTTGTATTCCAAGGCTATTACATGAACGGCAGCTGTCCATAGTAGATGGAAAGGGACTTTGCCTATCATGAAGTATTTCAGTCTCTCTTGAGGCCTGTTAAATAATCCTTAGCAAATTCAGTGTAAGATGGGTCACTGGGAGTACCAGAAGACCCAGTGAGAAGGAAGTAGGGACTTGCTCCTCTGACTGTAAATTAGGAGTTTTAGCCTTGAGTTAATCTCACCCAGCTACTTTTCAAAGGAAAATGCATTTTTCGAACAACTGAGACTTTTCGTGGGGGTCTGCCCTGTTCAGACTTGGAGGAAAAGGCTCCCTGTGGGCAAATCTAGGGCTGTTTTGCTTAATCCACTCCAAAAAGAGGGAGCTGTTCTTGCCCATCAGAATTGGAGTAGCATTGTCTCAGTTCCAGATGGTTTTGGGGAGGGCAGGGATTTGGTGTTTGGGTTTCCTTAAGAGCTGGTTATCTAATTCCCAAAAGTCCCTACAAGGACCTTTGTCATCAGGCTAAAATCAGAAGTAGATGTTGTTTTAGGGCAAGTCTGTTTTCTGAGGGAGTAATTATGCTGCAGAGCTGGTTTAAGGGTGACAGCTGGGGTTTGCTTCCTGCTGTAGGGACAGGGCTGCCGTTCCCATAAATGCAAAGGCACAGAAGCCACTGTAAAGTGTCCCTGTACCTCAAGGCTATCCCTTTATCCCTTTAGAGTGGACTGGGCACTTGGCGGAAGTCTCTTGTTTCAATCCAAACCCTTTTTTTGCATTCAAGCTGCTTTTTATTACTTGCTCTTAGATCTTAAAGCCTTTTGGTTTGAGTCTTGCCTCTGATTAGCATGCCAGGGCCAGCATTTTCTTTTTAAACCTGGAGCAATTTGGTTTGTTGTTCTTGCATTATAGAGTTTGGAGATGGGGAGGAGGTGGGTTCTTGCTATTAACAAAGAATGCATGTTAGCTTGGATGATCACAAAAGATTGTGGGGGTTTAAAAGAAATGAGACCTGAAAACACAGGGCAAAGAAATGCCTATTTTTAGTGAACCAATTTGGCTGGTTTGATACCAGGCTCTTTCTCTAAACACAGGCAATAGTCTTTTGAGCATATTTTTAGTAGCAGCAACAAAACCCAATGTGCTTCCACCTCCAAAGTCTTCTTACTGTGAAGTAAGAATTTATTACTGAAAGACCACAAGTCTTGTTCATCTCTAACCAACCAGGCCAGGTCTCTCTCGGTGTCTGGATAAGTTTGCAGTAACAGTCCCTGTGATTCAACAGGCCAGTTAGTGACACCAGGCTGTCAAGCAGTTCCTGTCTGTCCAAAAAATATCATCTTACACTGTGCAAGAGTTCTAACACTGTTGCTCTCCCTTAGCTTATTTCTGAGGGCCATAAAATTTTATTACCTTTCATACAAACACAATTGTGATTTCCTCTTAATTACTATAGGTTGCCTATATTACTGAATAGCTGTGGTAGAATTCCTGGTGGACTCTTGCCTGTCTCTCATCTTGGGGTATAACAGAGTTTGGGATTTTTGATTATTTTTCAGATAATGTAATGTTTTCTGGCAGAATTTTCTGTTGTGTTCTGATTCTGCAAGCTGTTTGGATATAGTTTATGCAGAAGTAAGTACTATTTAACAACATGAGATAAATGAATCTTGGAGACAATGACATGAGATTTTTTTTTCAGAAGATGAGTAGTTTAACCCCTGCATTACCTAACAAAACCTCCTGCATTCTGCCACCACTTTTGAACTTCCACCAAAGTTGAGTAAGTTGGCAGAAGCTCCCAGCTATTATTTGTGTTTGGATAGTTTATAACACAGATTACGAAAACCCTATTGTGCTAGAACAAAAATATTTTCCTTCCCCCAAATAATTTGCAATTTAAATTTGTCATGAGTACCGTAATCATTTATCAATGCAATGTGTGCTCGGCAATTTTTTCAGTTTGCTAAAGTTAGGGTTTGTGATAGGCAGGTAGGAAGCAGTTGGTATTAAAAAACTGTGGGCCCAAGTAAAATAAAGAATGTAATGGAAGTTAACTAGTCCAGAATCTAAATAAGAATGTTGGATCTAGCCTCTGACAAAGCTCTACAAACCCCTAAAATTTTGGAAAAATTCAGCTACTGCCATGAACTTAACAGTTCTCTCTCAACCCTAGTTAATGTCAACACTTCCCTATTTATGACCAGAACCTCCAAGAATTTGGAAGAAAAATAAATGTGAAAAGGGGGAGCTAGAATAAAAATGCCTCTGTGCCTATGATGCATGAGTACTGGTTTGAAAAATGTTACAAAGTACAGTGAGTTGGGACAAATGTGCTTTGAATAAGAGCTGGGGATGCGCTGTGGAGAGTACGTGTAACATCTTGTTCGTGTGCAAGAACAGACTGTGAAAGAAACGGCTTTGTGTGGGAGAAGCAACATCAAAGGCCCTGAAAGAACCAGTGCTGTAATAGGAAACATTTGCCTTCTGAGGACTCTTTTTGCTTCTGGTCACCGCTTATTTTTTTCCTCTTAATCTTTCCCCGTCCTGTATTAAAACCCAGCAGCTGAGCAATGAGAGGAGCATGGGTAGGGTGAGCTGGATGGGCAGCAAGGGGGGATATGGAGGGCCAGCTGAATTTGTATGGGATTGCACAGCTTCCCTCCTGTCCCCTTCACATGGAGTTTGCATCAGCCTTGAAGGCTGTGGTTGTGTTTGTTGGACAACCAAAGCAAGGCTGGAAGCTCAGCTCTTCATGTCTTCAGCTGAAAAGTTAGTGCACAGGATTGTCAGCTTCTGTCAAACGTGTCCTGGATGTGGGCAAAGCTCTTCCTGGGGGCACAGCGGGAGTGAGAGGGGAATTAAGGGTGTGGGAGTGGGATGAAGCTGCCCCAGAAGCTCTGGGCACTGCGGGAAGGCACGAAGGAGCCGGTGGGACAAGGGTCTGCAGATAAAACACCATAACTGAGCAGGGGGAGGAATGTCACCCAGCAGGAAGGACACGGCACGGCAGCAGGCTGGTGCACACACCTGGCGTGGAGAAAGCCGTGGTTTTCCTGCAGAGTGCCGGAGTTATCCTTGTTGCCAACAGAAGGCTCACACTGAGGGAGAGAGGTTGCCACAGCCACATCCTGCAGCCTGCCCCTCTCTGGGTGTTTTTGGGGGGAGTAGCAGAACTTTTTCAGCCTTGCTTTACCTTAGCAGCAAAGAAGATCGAGGGTGAAGGGCTTAGAGCGAGCATCAGTGCCAGCGGACGGCGCATCCCTGGCTGTGCTGGGAGCTTCGGAGCAGCTGGGGGAAGCTTGCGGGGATCTGGATGGCCACGGGATGGCGTCTGGCGGCTTGCAAAGCGCAGGACGGGGTTTGGCGAGCAGTGGTAACACCGCCTGAAGTGCTCTGAACCGCGCTCACCCAGCAGCTTCTCTTGGTAGAAGCTTCTCATGTTTTCTTCCTTTTCACTTACAAGGTAACCTCTTCCTCTCAGAGTCAACACCAACTTCCCAGAGTGAGGGTTTGGACTTCTTCACGCTAACAGCCTTAAAGCTGATTGAAAAAGCTTCTCTGTGGCTGTAAGGATAACGCAGTCCTGTGCTAGAGGGGACTTGGATCAAATTTACTGGCGACCTGAAATGAATGAATAGGCCCTGCTCACAGCGAGAGAGCTTTCCTAGGAGTACATTGCACATTGGCTGTTTTCCCAGCCCCGTGGAGCCTTTCAGGACCCCGCTGGGGCATATTTTGGTTGGGTTTGGGGGATTGCAGTGTACAGGCTGGGGTTTTTCCCAAGTGCTGATGCTGCAGTGCTCCCATCAGACCACACGCAGGAAGCATCTTGCTGTTATTTCTCCGAGTGGGCACACACAGGCCTGGATCTTGGAGAACGTACAGCAGCTTCAGCTCTGCAACCTGCAGCACGCAGGGAAAGTCTGCCTGCATGGAGAGCGTCCAGCCCTGGAGCTCTGCTCTGGTGCCCTGTCCAGGTGAGTGCTCAGGTGAGGCTGGCCAGGACGGGTCTCGGTGTCTGCTGCTGCTTTTGGCAGAGATTGGGTTATTTACTGAAAACCAAGGTGTAAAACGGGGCAGTACCAGCTCTGGGCTGCGTGTGAGAGCTGCCTGCAGGGTCACAGCGTGGGCTGGGATGGTCCAGCTGCTGTCCTCCAGCTCTGTGACCTCACCCAGCCTGGAAAGGAGCTGGGGGAGGGTGCAGGAGCCTCAAGATCCTTTCAAAGGGCTTCGAGATCTCTCCACAGCAAGTGCTGTGCTGAGGCTGAGTACCATCAGCGCTGCTGCTGCTGGGAATTCTGGTTTGGCCCCTGGATCAGTGACTGGCCTTGTTGTGCCTGTGCTGCACGTAGTTTTGACTGGAGCTGGGAGCGGTTCCTCTGCTCTTTCATAGTTTGCCTTCTCCTTCGCACGTCTCCAGCAGGAAGTGCAGATTCAGCAGGCATTGTATGCCTCAGCAGCCTGCCAGCTGCCTTGCTGAAGCTAATTCACAATTCAAGTCACTCCTGATAAGTTTGCAAACAATGTGCAGTGATTTCTGAGCTAGATAGCAGCTGAGCCGAGCTCCTCCACTTCCAGCCTGTCAGCTGGACAAAGCTCTGCACTTACCTTGTAAAGCTCATGGGTCAAACGTGGCCTCAGTATTTTGTGCTTCTGTGATGTTTCATAAACTTGTTATTTGTTTAGGAGTAGCTTTGAGTGTCATCATTATTACTGACACCTCAAGTGAGTGTGTGGAGACACAGAGAGGGCATATGGTTAGTGTTGATGGAATATGAGTTAGAAATTGAACCCAGGACTTCTGACTTGCAGTTTAGTCCTTTGATCACTGGATAGTTGCATTGCCCCCTTTATAACACACTGGAATAGCCTGGGAATTTCACTGGGAATAACTCCAGTGAAAACAAGAGCAACATTTTTTTCTTCAGCTAACTTCATGTGGCAGCCACTGGAAGTGTGCTCTGAGGAACTGGCCCAGAGGAAGCGACTCTGCGCTCGTGGCTCATCAGCCCTGGCAGGAAACAGCAGGTCAAAGTTAGAGGGAACTTACTTAAAAGCTAATGAGTGAGTGGTGCAGCAAGCACTGCAAGAAAGCAGGGCTTGACAGTCAGCAGGGGAGCTTGGGGTTGTCTGTCTCTGTCCTTATTCCACTTCCTCCCTTGTTGTTCACATGTGTTTAACCAGAGAGATGCCAAGGTGATGATCTATCAGATCAGAATTTGCAGGTGAGACTGTGCCCTCTCCTGATCTGAGCACAGCTCCCTTTGGAAAATGGGGCTGGTGCAGAAAACACGCTCTTTAATCTTACTCAGTATGTTTTTATGAAATTAAATTAAATCCTCATGACTCTATATCTCAGCTTGGCAGATACTGTTTTTTTTCCAGACATGTGTAAGGTCAGTAGTCACAAGTGTAGCAGCCCAGAACTGCAGGGTTGACCATTCTGTGCAAAAATTGGTACAATACAGTGGCAGAAACAGGAATATATATTGATCCTGCCAGATGACAGCAGAGTTTTTTTCCTAGGCAGGCTTTGGGAAGCCCTCCTTGGTGCACTTTCCAAAGGGCACGAGGTCACATCACAAGCAGACTTACATTTTGGATTGCATTTGTCTCTGTGCCATGAGTTGGGTCAGGTTTTTTTTACTCCTCCTTTAGTATTGGAATTGAAAATTCGAGTTGGAGAAATGTGAAAGCAATTGGGCCTAATCCATTCCTGTTGTTACTCCTTTTGTTTTCACTGGAGTTACTCCAAGGCTGAATTCAGCATATGATGAACAACTTGTTCTCCAAAGTTGGAACTTAGGGGGGAAGGTTTTAGGGATGATCACGCAACTCTGGGGCTCCTTCTCATACAGCTGAAGCTCCCACAAGAGGGACGATATTTGGTGAGTTCAGGTTATTGAATTTAGTACAACATTCTAGTAATAAGCCCTCTAGTCATAATAAGACATTATTATCCCTTAGAAGAATTACTTGAATAAAACCCAACTGCTCACTTAGATTAGATGGAAAAATCCTGTTGATATCATTTACCAGTCAGCTGCACAGATACCAACCTTGAGCAAAACCAAACGGTTCTGAGCCTGGTAATCCTGTTCCTGCTCCCTTTCCTCTCACCTTCTCTGGGACCAGCCACCCCAGGGTTGCTGCCTGTGAAATGTTCACTGCTCTTCGTGCTCTGACCATCTCAGCTGCAGCCTAGGGAAGTCTCCAAAGAGGTTACAAGCCCTAATTCTGTCTTGGTTAGATGGAAAAAGAGGATGCTATAAGCTATGGAGAAGCTGAGTGTTATCAGCTGAGGACTATGTGCTGTTTATTTGAGTTTGGGGTGGTTTTTTGTTTGTTTGTTTGTATTTTTTCAGGATCGACAGTATTGCTGTTAAGAACCAAGATGAAATTCTACAAATTTGCAGGATGAACCGGTCCTCACTGCTGGTTAATTCCTCCTGTGTTCCTGTGAGCTGTTGGAGGGGTCGTGGCACAGGCAAGATCCCCATGGTAAAATTAAGCTTTTCCTTCTTGGAGGAATAACCATTACCGTCTCTCTGGCTCACTCCGTTTCATTTACTTTCTAAACAACTTAGATCACAAAGGGCTCCAGGAGGGGTGCAGCACTTCCAAAGAAAAGGCCTGGATGACTTTCTCCAATTTAAGAGAGTCTTGTGAAAGTTGTGCTTCCTGCCCTTGCCCAGAGAAGAGGATTCATAACAGATGCTTCTGCAGCCTTCACTGTGTGTGATTCGGAAGGTGGAGGATGCACCAATCTTGCTGTGCTTGGGAGGCCAGGGCAGCTTTCTGCTGAACAACACAAGTCCTGGCTGACACATAGAAAACCCCAGAGCCCAGCTGACACAGAGATCCCCTTCTGGCATGAGCTCTGGTGTGTGGGGCACATCTCCTCAGCAGCTTTGCTCAGGCAGTTTCCAGTGCCATGGCCATGGTATGTCCTTGGTCTTGCTGAGGCTGAGCACTCCTCTGTTACCCTTCGGTTTTCACCTTCTTCCTCCTCTACTTTACTTCTGACCCGGGGCAGGGGATGCCAGCTGCTCTCCCTGCTGCTTCTCCTTCCAGACTGTCTCTGTTTTCAGTGATCCAAGCTGCAGTTTGTACCCCCACTGCCCTGACTACCAGGGATGGTACAGAACTCGCTAAGAATAGAAACAGCACTACAGGAATGGGCATTTGTAGTGGTTAATTAGGACTGGAGGAGGTGCTTCCTTAATGCCTCAGCTGATGCACAGGGTGAAATACTTTCTTCAGCAGTTAGATACTTAAGAAGTGGCAAGGAAGAACCCCTTACCTGTAAAACCAAAATAAAATAATTTCCAGTCTTACTTGTCTTGACCTGTTTCTCTCCACAGCAGAAAATGCATCACTAATAAGCTTGTCAGGGTAAAGGTCACTGAGATGCTGTTTCGCTCAGATCTGAGGAGATTTTAGGGAGAAGGCAGAAAATTTGATGTATTCTACACAGTTACTGACCCCAAGGTCAGTGGAGCAAACACCAGGTAGCCAAGAAAAACAGAAAGAACAGTTAAAAATCTTACAAACCACAACGCGGAGGGATTATCCCACTAAACTTTGGTTAAAGTTCACATGGCAAAGAGGATCTTTGTCTTCCAGGAACTGCAGCTCCTGCTGTTTGTCCACCATGCTGCTCCAAGATATAATCACTTCCCCAGTGTTACTTGGTCATCAAGAAGGCTGTAATTTGGACCAAGACTTCAACACTAAACCAAGCATGTTTTTGCCCAGCTTAAGTACAGGGCAGGAGGGGGTGGATTTTCCCTTCCATGGCTGTAGTTCTGCAGGGCACCCAAACACGATGTAAATGTCTGGATTCATACAACAGAGATTTGACACAGTTCAAAGGTGGGATGTGCTCAGCCTCCTTGTGTGCAAACCTCACCTTCTCTGAGAGTCCAGCACCAGGTAAGACTGTCAGCTTTTGCCTCCAGCCCTGCTGAGCTCCTATTTTGTGTCCTGTTTGGGCCTTTGCTTTGCTTCCCTTCAAGCACTTGGCTCTAGGAGTTGGTGCATCTCGTCTTTCACTTTGAAACTCTCTGTTCCTGCTAGCTATTGAGTCACCTGGGAATTGCAAATCCTAAGAGTTTGGAAGCTACAAGATACAAAAAAATAAATCCTTAAAAAACTGTATTGTCTTAATTCCCAGAGGAGGTGGATTATAACTCGTGTCCTTGAATACTCTGATTAGGTGCTCAGCCCGTTTCTCTTGTAAGCTAAAATTTTATTTCCTTTGCCACATGAAATATTTGCCCAAGGACTTTCTTCTATCCCCAGGTTAGTAGTAACACCTGTGGAGAAAGACTGACTGCTTCTTAAAAAACTATCAAGTCTGGGGAGAGGACACAGACAAGCAGCCTGGTGTGGGGAGTTTGTAGGGGTGTTTTGGATGGATTATTACATGACCTCACACTGTACTCATTTGATTCAGGCATGAACTTTCCTGAAGCAGGGAATTTTGGGTTCTGGGTTCAGCTGTGAGAGCTGAATATCACTTTCCAGATGGGCATCCACGCTTCTTGAAGGAAACCCCAGTTCAGTCTTGGCCATCAAGGCACTGGATATTTTCCTCGATGTTCTCCTGGAGCTCCGTAAAGGCTCCGTGTCCCAGAGAGGTTGTGACTTGTCTGGGGGCTGCTGGTCAGACCTGTCTGCAGAGGCCACTGGACCTGAGAGCATCGAGGGGCACATCAGGGCCAGGCCCTGGTGAGTGCTGCGGATTTTGTCATTTTTTGTTCCCTTTAATTTTGCTGCAGTGCACGGCCGTACTTCAGGACTTCCAAGGGCTGCTTCTCTAATCTCCCCAGCAGGATTACTGCCGCTGGAAATCATGAGGGCTTGGACCAGCTATCAACTTTATCAGGAAAGCTTCTTCCCGGCCAAGCCAGTAAGAGCTTTGCTAAGCGGGAATCTTGGGTTGAAGCTGCTCTTCTCATATTTCACAGATGGCCTCAATGAATGATTTACTAGGAGAGTAAAAGATTAGCCAGATTCCTCCAACTGCATCTCAAGTCATATAAAGCACTTGGTTTTATTGGAGCCTGGGCAATTCCTATTTCTTTAGCCTCGTTAGAGTGTTTTACAGTGACTAATTGCCCTGCCCTCCCTTCCCTGGGAATCAGGTGTCTCCTGGGGAGGGATCCACGCTCCTCGCACGAGCCTTGCCCGTGCCCTGGCACAGCCGTGCCAGCGAAGGCTGCTCCCCGTGGGCAGGTACCCAACGGCCTTGAGACTGGTGTCTCCAGCTGTATTTTACTGGAGAGGTTCGTGTCCTTCTGGGAGAGAGATGGTAAAGGGAATGCTTGAAATATGCAATGAGGTGTTTGCATAAAATTATCAAAAGCTTTGCTGAATCTTCCTGCGGAGAAAACCGTCACTGCAGAGTTCAAGTGGACGGTGGTTTGGGAAGGGCAAAACCTCTTGCTTTAATATTTTAACTAGTCTCCAAGGCTTGGATGAGCTCTTCTGGGGGAAGGGAGATTACCCCATGTTTGCCTGTTGCAGAGTTTCTCACATTTTTCCTCCTTTACACTTGGCAACCAGAACTCTGTGTCTGTCTTTCTATGGCAATTTCTACAGGGTTTGGCTGTTTTAAAAGACTGCAGTACTGATTTAAACATCCAAATTGGAAAAGCAAGGTTTAAAGTGGAACAACTTTCTCCTTTAGAGTGCGACTTGTTAAAGATCTTTGTTAAATTTTTTACAAGGGGTCTCACAAGATGAACAGATCTTTGCATGTAACCATTTGTATGACTTCTATTGTGCTTTTCTCCCCTTCCTGCTAAATCAAAACACAATCATGAGATCACTAAAGGGCTTGCAGGGAGGGATGGCCCATTGCTATCGATGTATGAAATGTACATGCCATAAAGTCTAAAGCAGTATTGGCATGTGCTGATCTCCTGTGAACAGTCTTTGATTTACAGCCGTCAGAGATGAGAGCTCTGGGGCTCGCTGGGGGAGCCAGCCCTTAGCAGAAATGCTTAAAATACCTGGAGTTTAGCCAAGAGGCTAAGAAAAGAGGGGTTTGTATCTTCCTTTCTCTCTGCTGTGATCTCCTCTCGTACAGCACTTAAAGCTGTGCAAGACACAGGGATGAGAAGAAACAGCCCGGACAGCTTTGTCTCCAAGACATGAAAAGTCATTGAAGTCTGCCCCAGAAGTACAAGGATAATAAAATTTGCTACTTTTCTGATTTTTGCATCACCATTTGGACAGAAAAATTGGGGCTGAACCTACGCCCTGGCAGTTCCTCTTGGTTGAGCCTGTGGCAAAGGAGTCCCCTTGATAAAAGCTCCCCCACCACAGTTCTTCAGGGCTAAAATTTTGCCGCAAGTTATAGCAGGGTGAGGGAAGAGTTACAAAAAGTACAGGAATACAAAATTTTGTCTTCTTCTCGGTGAAGGTAGAAATAAAACATTTGTGCACATTTCCAGGACAGAACATTATCTGGCACCAGTTGTGTCTCACATATATGAATCGTGCATCAGCATTTGTTGCACAATTTTTCAAGCCTATCAGTCAGCAGAGCAGACCTTTATTTTGAGATGACTGTGTCCTCCCCATGATCCAACTGGCCTGTAGCAGCAGAATATTAACACCAAACATCACTTTAAAAGCAAATGGCATCCTTTGATGTTTAAATATAAAAAAGGACAGCCTGTGTTTATGAGGGCAACACCAAATCTCAGGGGATTACTCACCATGGCAATTTTTTGAGGATATTAAGTCACTCACACAGATTTTATCCATAGGCTGCCAGACCAGGAGGATCCCTGGGGTTGCCTGAATGTGATCTCCCACCAGTGACCATCGAAGGTCTTGGAGCCCTGCAAGTCCTCATCAAAGACTGAGACTCCACTTCTCATTGCCAAGCAGATGGGGCCGTTGATCATGGTTTGAAAAGGCACTGTCAAAAGATGGAGAAATTAACAGGAAGGATTCAAAGTCATGAGAGAAGACTGTGAAAATAGTGAATTTCCTTAATTTTTGAATATCTCTCTCTTGTTATTTTCAGATGTAAGAGCCTTGTGCCAGATGCACGAAAGGGACACCTGAGACCCTGACATAGTGCTCAGAAAAGGCACCAGGCTGTGATTCCAGCATTTTGCTCTGCATCCCACCACATGTGCATGTCTGGAAGCCTTTGTCAGCAATGGTGGGACAGCTCTGCAATACACTGCTAGAAAACATTCCTCCTGCAATGATCTCTTGCTTTTTATTCTATTCCTCCTGTCACTGCCAATGCAGCAGTGGATCTGCTCCGACAGAAGGGGGTGTTCTCCGTGTGCCTGCCCTTGTCCATGCACAGATTTGAGATACCCCTTTTCGAAGGCAAACAGGAATTGGAAAAAGCAATAAGCTAAAAATTGAAATTAAAATGTATTTATGAGATTACTTAAAACGAATATTTTTTACCATTTTGTGAGGTTTCTGCCTGACACCAGCATGAGGGTGATTGCCTGGGAGCAGAGACAGGCAGGGATAAGAAAGGAAACAGCTGTGATCCCTTTTTGGAGCGTTTGCTCTTATTCATCCCCTAAGATGTATCTCAATGTAAATAACCTTTCAGATCACTTTACAAAGTTATTGCTAAGTGGGACTGAGGAGAAGGTATTCTGTAACGTAATAATTTCTGTCTTTTCTCTTCATTTTCCTGCTTGGTCATAGAGAGGAAATGTGGCTGGTCGTTAATTTGAAAGCATTTGTAGTGGTGAAGGCATAATAGATATGAAAGTTCACAGGACTCTGACAACTGCCAGTGTACTGAGGCTTGCAGATGAAAAAATGAAAGCTGCCTGTAAAGGATTCCCATTTGTCATGGAAACCTCACAATACCCCAGGACAGCTGCTTGCCTGGGATCTGTACCTCGTATGTAAGGAACCAGAACAGACATGTGCTCTATTGTACAAAAAGTACAGCCCCACAGAGACAGGTAAATCATTCTTTATAAGGGAAAAACATCATCTAGAATTAATGTTTTCTGTAAAAGATGGTTTTCAGGGTTTTCTTGCTATCCACCATAATCAAAAATATGGCTTAAAGTACATAAATTACGGTCGTTTACATTCTAATGCCCTAGTACCTCCTCTGGAGATGGATTTGGTGCTGCTGCAAGAGTGGCTGGGGAGCTGGTGGAGTCTGGTTTGGCAAGGAGCTCTCCTGCTGCTAAGCACAAAGGTGAAACAGGTGGCAAAAGTTTCCTGGGAGATGTTGGGTCTGGAGTCTTTCCTCCCCTCAAGCCACTCCGTGCTTTACCTTGCTCCCAACATCAAATAACTTGGTGAGGTTTCATTTGAAAATTAGCATGAAAAAAACCCAAACAGTCCAGGGCTGAAGCTTTACCAAGCAGCTGGAAATTAGGAAAGGCTAAGCCGTGGTGCAAAGGTAACACAAATCTTGTGCAAATGGTGAACTTCTGGAAAATCTCCCTCTGGTTGTTTCAGGGTGCTTTTATTTTTCATGGGGTATCATTGCAAGGGTTTCAAACACATCCTTGGACTTCAGTGTGGCTGAGTGGTTTGGGAGGCTGCCACAAAATGTCCCTCAGCAGAACAGGGGTATTGCCATGAAGTTCAAGGAGGAGAAATAACCCCCCTCAAGCTCCCCATGAGCCTCCTTGTTGGTATATTTTTAGCAATGGCTCCTTTTAGTTCAGTCTGTGTCAGGAAATTCTGTACTGAGCTTCCCACTGTGCCACGCTGTGACGGCAACATCGTGAGGGCAAAGCACGTCTGCCTGGAAGAGTTTATCTCATATTAATTTCCTTAACTTTGGCAGATCCAAAGATTTCCTCCCATCCTTTCTTCTTCTCTCCACTTTTTGGTTATTGCTTCAGATAACCAAACCAAGGAAGACAGCAAACCTTGTAGAACAGGGGTGACAAAATTATGAAAATAAAACGGCAAGATTAACCGAATTGCAGGCTTAGTGCACACAGACATAGGAAAGTGAAAGAATACTGAAGGAAGCTTTCAAAACTTTGTTTCTTTGCCAGAGCTCAATCTCCAGACACTAATTTAGCTGTGCTAGTAATGCATTTAAATGTGTTCCTCTGTTAAGCAATATATTCCCTGCGGAGCAGCTCTGGAGCAGCTGCTAGCTACAGGCTTTCTGCAGGCTGAGGTCTCTGGGTCAGGAACACTCATCTTCCACCAGCACAGCCCCTTGCACGGCTCCACACATCCGTGATCTGTCTGCAGGCAAGGTGAGTTCCAGGTTTCAGGGTGCTGTAGCTCAGCTGATGACAGAGCCTGAGGGCAGCTCGGGTGTTTGCTGCTCTGCCAGAGGGGAAGGACGTGTCTGGAGACTCGGCACTGTCCCTTGTCACACCTTCGCTGAAAACAGCACTGGCTTTGCTGAGAGGAGCAGTGCCTGGCTGCTGCATGCTCACTGCAAGTCACATAAGCTGCTGCTCCCATGCATTCAAACACAGACACTTCGTTTTCTTTAAGTTGGTCTTCCTTTTCCAGTGCCTTCAGGCTCGCAGAGCGCCCATGGCCAGCTGAGACACCAGGGCTGAAGGAGAACAACCTTGACTTTGCTGCTGCTGAGGACAGAGATTATATTTAATGTAAAAGTTATTGTCTTGGGCAGCCTTCATCTCACCAGTGCACAATTCCAGAATGCTTTAAATTAAGTCTGGAGGCTAAAAGTGTGTTAGTCATTGCCCATACATCTTGGGGGAAGCAGGGCTCTCTAAAGTTATTGTTAGCATTAGGCATCTGGTTTATGTTTATAATGATTTATTCAGCAATGGGAGACAGGTAAGGAACTATCGTGAAAGACAAACTAGAAAAGATTGGGTTTTTCAAAGCTCTGAAGCCATTGTTAAATCAAAGTTGTCTGACTTCAAAAGGAATATGTAATTTGATTAGATTCTTTAAACAATGTACAATGCTCACAAAGTTGGCAGCTATTATTAGAGGCAGAGTTGGTAGCACAGCCTGCTCTGGAGGTTCATGTCCCTTCTAAGTACAAGATCCTGTTCTTATGTCATGACTCTGGCTTTTGAGTTTTTTTAGAAAAAAAAAATTCAGCCAAGTACTTCAACGGCCTGTGAGATCCAGGGAAGAATACATTATTTTTTTCAGTGTTAGAATAATTCAGGAAATCCTTTCTTTGGAAAGACCTAATGCTTCCATACTTTGAAAGGGGGACTTGAAATCCAACGTGGCAAGATAGGCTTTGTGCTGAAGAGGGCGTGTTGCCATTGCCATAAGGGTCTGGACACAGTTTTTTCAGTTTTATGAGACTCTGAAGAAGTCTAGTTTGTGTCTGTGCAGTAGGGCTTTGCAAGGGCTTAGCTAAGATTAGAGGAGAGTCCCTGCTCGTGTCTCCTCGTGCCTGGCCCTCGCTGGCCTGTGCCAGTGGTGGAATTGGTCATTCCCAGCAGGGACCAGCTCTTGTGCAGCAGGAACTGGGGAGGGACAAGGGGAAGCCCATCCACAGCGGTGCTGTCGTGCTGGAGCAGCGATGGGGACAGTGCCTGGAAGCAGGAGCCAGTGGGACAGGGCAGGTTGGGAAGGATGGGCTGGGAGGTTATGGTTCCATGCCTGTTTGATCCCCTCTCCCAGCCTGATGGGTATTCCCTTCCTCTCCTGCCAGAAAAGACGCTCACAAGCAATAATCCTCATTCCCCGCAGGCGTGGATCAGGCAGGGAACACACCACTGGCTGCAGCTGCCCCAGGTCGTGGAGCTCCCACCTCAAGGGCAGGAGGGCAGCCCAGGCTCTCCTGGGATGCAGGAGAAAGCTGCGTCTGGAGATCCTCAGCTCTCTGCTGAGCACACGGTTGTTCACCTCATCCACTTTCTGGATAAAAGATTCTGGTCTGGCTTGCAGCTGATGCACTTGGCAGGTTCAGTCTCCACAGTGGCAAGCCCAAGCTGCTGGACAGGGGCTTCTCAATTTTCTTTCTGTGACACAGAATGGATAAATCCTTGTCCTTGCTCTGTTCTCTGCCTTGTTCCAGACTAACCTGCCTTCCTGCTGAGGAGCCACGGTGAAGGGACACAGGGGGCTGGGCAGCCGGAGGTGCCAGCTGCCAGAGCAGGCTGGAGATTTCCAGTGCCTACTGTTTGCCTGCAGGATGAAAAGCAGGTCTATGCAACTATAGCTGCATGCAGGTGTTGGATTTACTTACCTTTTTTTTTTTCCCATTCACCAAAACACCCCTTTACCCAAGAGATGAACCACCTTGGGTTTGCCACCCTGCCAAGGAAAAATTCAATACAATCTTGTGGATTTTGGGGGAAAACACAGCTCATGGAGAACCTACCAGGGCTCTGCTGTAAACTCAGCACGCCTGTGCCACCAGGTTCAGCCAGTCCTGGGCAGAGCCACCTGTCAGACCTGCAGCCATCCCACAAAGAAAATAAACAAGCCATGTTTTGCATGGTTGCCCTTCACCTGAGGCGAACCCTACGCGCACCGCCCGCCCCATCGCTCTTTGTCCCGGCCAAGGCACCACCTCACAGACATCCCCAGGCTGGGGAAGAGCACAGCCTGCCCTGAATGGCTCTGAGTGACATCCACGCTGTGTGACACACACAGTGTGAGGACCGAACCAGCACTCGGCGTGGGCAGCTCATGGAGCTGCTGGAAGAAAGCCAACATCCCACTCCTGCTTGAGTTAGAAAAATGTCCCAGCACTGGATCCACCCAGCCCAGCTAGAGCAGGGCTGCTTGGCCAGACGACAGGCCTGGCTCTCTTTCCAAAGTGGACAAGTGCCAAAGGGGATTTTTAATTTCCAGATGCTTTTAAAATAAAAATAAAGCCTCTGCTGTAAACTGGCTTTGAATGGATGCCTCCCCTTCAGCCAAATAGCTGACTGATATGGGCGAGCTGACTGGGCAATAAAACCTTTCCCTGCAATCTGGTGCATGGTGAGCACTGGCCAGCCCTGAGCCGAGGCCCGCAGCTGGACTATGGAGCTGGGGGTCCCACGGACCCAGCCCTCCCCCCAGAGCCAGCCCTCCCTGCCCCCAGACACACTCCCAGAGCCCTCTGATTCCAGATAAAAATCTTTATGCACTCTTGATTTCTGTTTTGTTCTTTTGAGGGGAGAGGGAAATGCTTCGCGAGATGAAAGTTGGCAATAGTGGAATGGGAATGAAAAGATTTTGGGGGGACTGTTGTCCTGAACTTTCAAAAGGCGTGTGGATGTGACACTTGGGGTTTAGCAGTGAACACAGTGGTGGTGGGTTGGGCTGGATGCTCTTAGAGGGCTTTTCCACCCTAAACCATCCTGTGATTCTATCCTGGGGGACAGGAGTGGTGACAGGGTGACATTGCAGGACCCTGAGCACCTTGCTTGGGATCAGGACACAGATGTTTCTAAGCCAGCCCTGGGTGAATGCCTCTGCAAACAACCTAAACCTGGCAGCTGCCCATCAGCATAACGAGACTGGTGACTGAATTTCCAAAGTCCCTGGGCAGCCACCCAGCTGTGCTCCGGGGCCCTGGAGCTGGGGCAATTCCTCCACAGCCCCCACAACCCAATTTTACCTGCCCACTAGAGATCTGGGCATCCCCGGCCTGCATGGAGGTGGCTGTTTCATGGCATCTCATTTCTCCAGTGCAGCTGGGGGGTGCTTTGTGAACCCAGCCCAAGACATGTGCTGTGGCTATCGAAATTAAGCGTGATGGCTCCCAAATCCCTGCCAGTGCCAGCCAGGAAGGGCCATGGCAGGGACAGGGACACCTGGGGCTCTGCAGCCCATCACCTGCCCACTCACACCCTACTGTCCATCATCAAGGGTTTCAGAGGCATCTTTCCACTTGTGGGTGGAGGCAGGGGTGGAAGGCAGCACTCGTGGGGTGCAAGGTCCCTGCACTCCCCACCTGGGTGAAGGTGATCCGGGGGTGCATCAGCTCTGCCTGGCAGCACCCTCAGCAGCTCCTCTGCCAGGCATTGTGTGACCCACACAGGGACGGGGGACGTGTCTAATCCTTGTTCCTGTTTCAAATGTCACTCAGCTCCTCGTGGCACCTCAGAAAAGACTGAATGGGCAGCAAGCATAAAGGCAAAATAATCCTTGTGCTGGGAATGCCTTTGAACAGCCCTGGCCTGCCTCCACAGGCATCGGGATGCCACGCAGTTCTTGTGTGTCTGAAGTTTGGAAGGTGGGAGACAGGATCCTGACTACAATATTTGCATCTGGATTGGAATTTCAAATGCCAGAACGTACGTCTGTGTTGCTCCATGTTACTCATTTCTTCCTGACTTGATGTGCCTGGTCATTGAGTAAGAACCACAACAAATTTGCTTTTTTACCCCGCTCTTGTTTGGCTTATTAATTACATCTCCTGCGACAGTGCACTCTGGCCTCCAAATATTCAATTGTGATTCTCCTGTGATATGCATGCTGTAGCAGCAGATCGTAGCACATAATCATTTAACATATGAATGCTGTCAGAGAGTTTAATCAAACCCAAAATTGCCGCCTTTGTGCCCCGCACTAACTCGTTGTGACTGCACAAAGTGAGCCCAGCTCCCCAACACAAAGAGCAACCGCAGCCCGGCTCTTTGTCTACTTTCTTTGCATAATTTCCTGAATCCTGCCCTGTTCCACCTGCTCACCAATGTTAAGCTTATTTATGGATAATTTATACGCAGCCCACTCCACAAATGCACAAAACGCATGGATTATTTTTTTGGAGGAGCCGTGGGAACAAGACTCTCACCACGCATGTTCCCCTGCAGTCTGTGCGTCCCGGAGTCCAAATGCATCATCAGCACTTTCTGAGCCTTCCCTGAAACACCAACGTGTTCCTGTCCTCGCACCGGGAATTCAAACACTCTTTTGGGGGATGGAGGAGAAGTCGCAAATTATTTTTTTTTGATAATTTCTTTTTTTTTTTTTTACCAAAACCACTGGCAGGATGGCCGGGGGGGATGCTCCCCGCTCCAGCTCGCTCCGCAGCCAGCGCAGAGCGTTCCTGCGGCGCTCGCAGCCCCGACCCCGGCGCTCCCGGAGGAAGTGCGGGGTTCCTGGAAAGCATTGTTCCCGAGCTTGTTTGTTCCGCGGCGGGAAGGAGCGGAGTAAAGGGCAGCGCACGGCAGCAGCTCCCGCAGAGGGGACAGGGCTGTGTGCCCAGGCTGAGCCTTGCTGGGCACAGCCTGCACAGCCACCCCTGCCCGCACACCTGCGTGCTTGGAGGTGCCCGCTGCTCCCAAAGGCTCTTCTGCAAGGAGAACAGGCAGAGCTTTGCAGCTGGAGGCTCTCAGGTACCATCCCAGGGCAGCATTCAGAGGAGGGCTCTCTCTCTCCCCGCTTGTCTCTCCACGTCCATCACCCCTTGAAATGTGAATGCAACCTCAGGGCCAGCCAGGCTGATGTTGGTCATGTTTCAGGAAAGCCTCTGCCCCTGCTCTTCCCTTGGACTTACTCTTCAAGGCACCCATCGCCCTCCTCCTCGTCCCCTGGGCATCCCTGTGACCACCCCTGGGACTTCAACACGGTCCTGCACCAGCTCTGCCAGTGCTGCACCTCCTGGGATGCTGGCTCCAGGCAGGCAGAGCCAAAAGGAAAAAAAATCCAGCCTGTCTGCTGAGCAAAAGGTCTAGGAGGAGGAAAAATAAACACAGGAAAAGCCACAACATTCAAGAACTGGACATATCACTGGATACTTAAATGATGACAAGGTCCCTAAGAGCTGTGTTTGCAGAAATGCTCCAGAAATGGCATAAATTTTACATTAAATAAAATAATAGCAAGACAACAGTGTCACAGACCATGTCTGTCTGGCGCTTGCAATGGCTGATGTGGTGACCTCCAGCCTGGCCAAGCTGCCAGGCTCTCAAAGAGCACAGCTATAGCCACTGAGAGATGGGGGAGCTGAGGCATGAGTGTACGCCTCAGCTCTTCCCACCAAACTGGCAGCAGGACAGAGCTGCCCCTGGCTGCTGGCCTGGCACCCCATTGTGCCCCCTCCTCATCCCCATCCCAACACACCCCACCCCAGCCCACTCAATCTCATGTCGTGTCACGTTCTCTCATCTCCTCCCACCCTATCCCAACCCACCCTGTGGCTCCCCTTGTCCTGGTAAGATTGCCCAACTCACCATGCTGGGGATCCTCAGGGACATCCTGCTCCCACTCCAGGTGCTGCACCAGTGCCAAGGGAAGGACCCACAGCAGCTTTTGTGTGCTGGGAAGCTCTGCAGGGAAAGCTTGGATTTGACCCACTGCCACCCAGCTCCTGTTAACTGTCCACCAAAAGCTTCTGTTTTCCAATGTAAAAAGTTTCTTCATGGCCTTTTTTTTTTTGTGTGTAGGGCACGAATGGGAGTATGGGAGAACTGGGATTGATTCTTATTCCCAGTAGTTGCTGGCCTGATGTGGACAAATGACTCCTTAAATATTGTGAAGACTATTAAAACTATTGCTGATAAAATGCAAGAAGCTGGGAAAACAGACTAGACTAGGCTATTTTTAGAAGCAGTGGCATCTGGACAGCATGAGAAACGCTTCGCACAAATTTAGTACAGATGATGTTTGAACAAAGTTTGCTGGCGAAGCTGAAATCCCCCAGCACAGGCACCGTGACCAGCACAGACCAGCAGCTCCAATGCCAGCTGGGAGCACCCACGGCCAGCTGCCACTCAGGGCCACCTACAACAGGGACACGAGGCTTCTACTGAGCAGCCAGCACTCGGGGGGGCTCTGGACAAGGATTTGCTGTGATGCCGTGTCCCTGGGCAGATGTGTCACGCCGTGGTGCCACCACAGCAGCCAGTGGCCAGCTGCTCTGCTTCAGGTGGAGTTAGAGAGGGAGGCTGGGCAAAGTTTGTGGCCAAACAAACAAACACTGTCAGCATTTAAAATAGCCAAGCTATTTAAAAATGAAGTGCTGGTGACTCCTGACCCTGGGCAATTCTGCCTGCCTGTATTTCTGCAGTAGCTGGGCTTGGGAGAGGGAGAAGCCCTGCAAGTGCAGTGTGGTGCTCCCCAGTAAGGGGACATATTCATCTTACATCCAGAGAGCCATTTAAATTGCTGATAGAAACCAGACCTCGCCAGGCATGTATTTTCTCTCCACCCATGCAAGGAACGAATCTCTCTCATGTTGTCACTGATACATCCCTCCTGGTTTTATCTAGCAATGATTTGGATTTGGAATCAGGGTCCATCTGACTCCAGGTGTGCCTGAGGGGACATTGGCCTGGACCAGTGAGGCTTGAAGAACGAGTGGCACAGCTCCCCGCTGCAGACTTGTCCTGCACAGGATGAGGATGTGGGGGGATCCAGCCAGGCATGGCCGAGGGGCAGGTAGCTCCAGGATCCACAACTCCCCCGTTTGCAGGACAATGGGATGGCCAATGCAGTTATCCCCTGCAGCGTGTGGGACCAGACCCTGAGGGTGCTGCACAAGGCCCAGGACCCTTTACTGACCACCCACCCTAAACCCAGACACCAGCCTGGAGTGAGGTTTTTGTGCAATCTAGCAGCAAAGTCCTCCAACAAACCTGTGTAGTTAGTGCTGATGCCAGGGGTCTAGGGAATGGCAGATTTGCTGCCACGATCTGTTCACGGGTGCTGGGCCCTGGACTGATGTGTCCTCATCCCCACCAGCTCCATCACCTCCCTGCATCCCTCCCTGCCTGACCTACCTCCTTCTCCATCCCTGTAGGGCACCCTCAGATTGGATCCCCTGCCCTCCCTTCCTCTTTGAACACAGCAGCCCCTGCACCACTACTCCCAGTAGGGCTGTGTGTGCAGAGACTGGTTCCAATCCTGGCAGGGAGAATCAGGTCTGCCCCCAGACCCCAGCAAGGGCACAGGGTGAGAGGGGTGTGAGAGGGAGCCCAGCCCTCTAGTTATAGCAAAGGCAGCAGAGACATTCCTGATGGCTGTGTCGTGATAGAAGTAATGAAAAAGTGCCCAAGTTAAACCCTGGCCATCTGTCTCTGTTTTGCTAACCCGCTCCTCTGGTTGGAGCTGGCAGCTCGGCACTCGGCTGGCTATGGACCTTTTCCAAAGGTTATTGGAGGGAGCGTGAACCATCTTGCCACGGCCTCGGGCTCCCAGAGCAATTTCTTCATGGAAAAAGCTCTGGGTGAGTCCTAGAGACAGCACTTGGGCACAGATGGGGCAGCTGTGTGTGGCTGGGAGCCCCTCGGAGCCAGCGCACCCTGGTTTGCAGCCCACCAGCAGCAGAAGAGGCAGGCACAGGGAGAGGGACCCAGGAACCGGGCAGGGAGTCTGGGCACAGAACCTCCTTTGTGTGGCCCAGACACACAGTGGCCACAGCACCCCCGAGAGACCTGACAAGTCCCTGTCCCCCTGCCCAGTGACAGAGCAAAGCTGTCACTCCCCTTCCCCACACTGCATTTGCTGCGGTTGCTCATTGTTTGTATCTGGACATCCACTGGGTACTGGTGAAAGCACCGAGAGCTCAGACTCACGGAGCTTCGTATATTTCAACACCAGTGATTATTCATCCAGTAATCTCAGATCGGAGTGTGGTTTTTATTATTTGCTACTCTTCAGTGTCCTGTTTAAAATGTTTCCAGTCCAGGCACAGGAAGAGCTGCCCTGTGCCCAACCAGACACACACGCACACGCAGCAGAGCTCACTGGCACAAAGCACTTCCCAAACATCTTGGTGAGCACACAGCATGTGGAAATAACCCAGCTCAGCTCAGCAACCCTCTTCTTTCCCCAAAGGAGGCTCTGCTATGGTGATGACCTCTGTCTCCATAACCAGTCATTAAAACAGAGTATTTATTCCTTATCTTCTTCTGTTTCTCCTGGAGGATACAACCATGTCCCAGAGGCAGCAGTCCAATAATTCCTGTCCCTGCACACTGTGACCCCACGAGCAGGAGAGACATTGTCCCAGGGAGATGTCTCCAGCTGATGGGGAAAGCTCCTGGGGAGGGCAAGGGATACTGGGCTGGCTAGAAGGCAAAAATAGAGCTGGTTTGGAGTTGGGGGTGCTCTTCTAAACAGGAGATCAAAGCATTTCCCAGAACTTCCCTGCCTGCAGGTGGGGGAAGAGCCTGAAGAGAGTTGATGCAGATCGATGGTGCGTTGGTTTTAGATCTTGTTTTTTCCTATACACCCTTTGCAACGCCCCAGCTGCCACAAGGCAGGTGTGACACGAGCTGGCAGCATGGAGATGCATCTGAGAGCAGCCAAACCTCCATGTCATTCGCAGCCCTCCAGCATCCCTGCACACATCCTGTCCCTCACACCCGTCTGGTTCCGCAGGTCCAGCGCAAAGGACTCGCAGCTCAGGAGTTTAACAGAGCCTGAGCAGAGAAAGAAGGGCAGCAGACGCCTGTCCTGTGCCGTGAGTTATCAGCCCAGACCTCAGCAGAGGATGCCCTAAAGAGCCCTTTGCAGGAAAGGCTGTTGGATCTGCCACCTGCCCTGATTTCGGGCCCCTATGGCTGCCCAGCGCGCAGGGAAAAGCTGCACCACCCTCCCACCTCAGGCCACTCACAACAGTCAGTGCCTGAGAGGACATTTGGGCTCCAAGCAGAGGGAACAGCAACCCAGCTGAAATGTTGCACTAAAAATAGCCCCATGTCTGGGTGGAAGCACACTGTGGTTGGCTGGGGTTTCACATCCCTGAGAAAGCCTGAGCCAAGCAGAGACCCTTCACCCCCGTTATTGTCCACCTTCCCCCTCTCCCTCGAGACACCCTGGGGACTAACGAGCAAATAAATGGCTTTCCACAGGACAACAATGGCTTCTGTGATCAATCTCCATGAGATGTGGTTTGGTAGCTTTGCAAGAATCAAGCCAGCTGCCAGTATGGCCCAGAATAAACGAGAGGCTACCACAGGGCTGTGGGGATGGAGAGGCGAAATGCCAGGGCCAAGGAACACAGCCCAGGCCACCCCAGGAGCACTGCAGAGATGGAGCAGAGAGGGAGCTGGGGATGGGTGACCCTGGGGAGCTGCAGTGCTGCCCTCCTTTGTGGATGTTGCTGAGGGAAGAAAATAAAGACAAGTTTAGGACAGAGCCGATAAGCGAAGCACATCTCAGGGCATTTAATTTTAGCAGTCAGGCTACTGAGGATGTGGGTGTTTGTTCATTTGACTTGGCTGGTTTGGGTTTTCATGAAGTGCCTCCTAGAGCCACAAAAGCCAAAATCCAGATTAACCCAAATTTGCTGCCACAGTCACGTTACAGCGATCAGAATTGCGACTGCAGTCTGCACCAGACCTCATCCATGCGGCTTCTCCACACAGAACTCCCTGGCTTTTCACTGTCCAAAGGGAAAAGACAGATCAAGGTGGATGCTGGATAGCACAACCCAGACAGCCTCTGCCTCTGTACCCAACAGCCCACATTTGAGACCCCTCCTGCCCCTCCAGTGCCTGGGGCTGCACCAGCCCCATCCATCTGTCCCTCCTGACACCCCAACCAGCATTCCCACAAAGCCCTCATACTGAGGCTTATGCAATGAAACATGAAGGAGGTGGATTCATATTTCATTGGCAATTCGGGTGTTTTTCACCTTTCCAGCATCTGTCTTGGACATCTCACCCAGTGCAAAGGGGGGGTTTCTGTGTGCCACCAAATGCTGGGCACTCACCCAGCGGTGCGCTTGCAGTTTCAGCATCTGTTGGGTCAGAGACTACTGGGATCCTAGGGATGGTGCCTCGCTGTCACAAAATATTATTGCTGATGGAAAAAGAAGTTTGTTGCTCACTCAAGAAAAATAAATCCTTGACCCTTTACGAGACCTGTGCAGTAGTGGCGCCGTTGACTCCTTGTGAAAGTGTGTGGGTGGGAAAATAGTCTGTGCTGACTTTTCTGCTGGCTCTGTGAGCTGTGTCAGACGTACACCCTCTCAATAGATGCCTGATAATGCTCAGCTACTCCTCTGCTCACAGCCTGCAAGCCCCTACAGAAACACTGACTGCGAGCCTGGAATTAGAGTCTCCCACTCATTATTTGAGAAGGACGTGCCTTTCACAGCCAAGTGGCCTCTATTTGCTTGGGGGGAAACATGTGCTTATCTCTTATGTATGTGATTTATTTCTTGAGATTAATGCATCAAATTGGCTTGCTCCCAAGCTCTCAGTAAAGTCTTGGTTTTTGTGGGATTGTCCTGAACCACACAAAGTTTCGCTGCCTGTTTTCTGAAACTGAGAGGAGGATTTTTATCTCGATCATAAAGCAGAAATTGGGGGTTTTTCAAATGTAAGGCAGTCAGCATTGTTTTGATCGGCAGGCAAATGATAGCCTTCTTTGAGTTCAAGGAGGGCTATTAAATCAGCCCTGTGGAGATAGAGCAAACAAAACCAGACAGAGCGAAGGAGAGAGGGGGAATGTTCCTATTCACATAGGCACGAAAGCAGGGGAGGCAAGTTAATGATCAGCTCATCTGGGGTGTTTACTTTTGCATGCCACTGGGGTAAACAGAGCCATGTCATCCCTCCAGCCTGCTCTTGTTTATAAATATACAATAACATTTACAGCTGAGCTGGCTGGACTCCCCTGGGTCCTGTCTGGAGAAGCCGGAGGGGTCTCAGCTCCCACTCCTGCATGGGACAAGCCCTACTTTTAGGGCTCTGCTGCTGCAAATCCACCTTCTAGCTCTGTGTTTGTGCCTCTTTTTGCTGGGAAGGCACAAGCTCGCCTGTCAGTGCAGTCCCTTGGAGATGCCCTTTTGGAGATGCTCTGGCAACGTCTTTCTCACCTGATTCCTGTGGATCCTTGGAGCTCTCCCTTTGCATTGCTGGGTTCAGAGCAGCAGCAGGTCCCAGAGGCCCTGTTGGTGCTTTACAACAGCCTGAGCACATACAGAGACCAACAGGCTCATCTTTCTGCTAGCCAACCCACCACGATGGCAGTCAGAGTGAGGATTTGAAGTCATTGGTGTTATTGACTGCAGTTCACAGCTATCCTTCAAAGAAATCACATTTCACCTAAAACATAAAATTCTTGCAAATGCTACAAAGTTCCTGTGGCTGCTACTATTCAATGAGTCCCAGTGGAGGAAGCAGAACAGCAAATACCAGGTGATCAATTCACTGCAGCTGATGACTTAGTGCAAATTTTTTGTCCTGGATTCATTGATCACCAGAGAAAAAACTTATGATCTCCCTTTTTTTTTTTAAGTTCCTGCCCTAGCTCTTGGTGCTGACCTATCAGCACTAAAGGAACAGTGTGCTGTGAGTTTGGAATGTGCCTCCACGAGGACATGCCACGCAGGGTTTGTCTGCACGCAGATTTGCACCGGCTAAAAGACACTGATGCAACTTCCTGTACAGACAGGACTGTGGTGGTTTAAAGCAAACTCCTTTGTGGCTTACTTAAAAACCCACTCCCAAGCAATTAAAATCGGGCATACTCTGGCTTAAGACAAAGACATAGTGATGGTCACATAGGTTTTCCCCACCTTAATTGTTGCATCTGTAGTTTAATTGGTGCAACTCCATGCATGTCCTTGTATCCATATTACATGTAAAAGTATGCACTGAATCTACATTATGTTTCTATAAATAATGACTTATTATTATTTTGTCAAGTAATTCTGTTGACACATTTCTGCCTGAAATTGCATAGAAGGCAAGAAATTCTGCTTCTGTAAATTGCCAGTGCAGTTATCAGGGACTATTCATCCTCATTTTTATTACTAAAACCATAATCCCATAATGATGGAAAAGAAAACTGAATAAACTGGGGAATAAATTGGGAAAAAATTGGTTTACATGGGAATACACATTTACTGAAAGTTTTTGTTCACAGCATGCATAGGCCTGACAAATGCATCTCCCCATTTGCATCCGTCCCCCCAAGGGGACTTGCAGAGCCCTTAATCAAATTAAAAATAGCCAGATGAGCATCAGTGGGTTGTGTGTTTCTGAAGGGGAAGCAGTTCTGGGTTGCTTGATGTCCCAGACCTACAGAAAGCAAATAATGCCCGAGCTGGCATGGATGTTTGCGGGGATGTTGGCATGGGTGCTGTCTCTTGTCATTGCACTGCTGGCATTTCAGGCTAATATCAAGATCAGCACAGGATAAATACTGGAAAAAATGTAATCACCAATTATTACGCAATGAACACGAAAATGCCAAACTTTGCACAGAACCTTATTCACAACAAATTATTCAACCAGCTGTAATCAAGGTCATTTCAATCTGAAAGCATTTTCTATTGAAATCCACAACAATATTCAGGCCCAACATTCAGTGTTCATTGCCCAACAGCGAGAAAGCCACAATTGCTCTTGTGTGTTTGGATGCCCCGGGGTGGTGGGGCCGGGCCCCACGAGGATGCACCCACCAGAGCCCTGTCACCCTCTGAGGAAGCCAGCACAGCCTGCACATCTCAGCCTCTTTATCGGGAATGTCAGACCCAAGCGTGACTCACACATTTCCAAAACTGCCGTTCCTTTCCGCTGGGGTTTGCTTGGTCCCTTTCCTCCGTGGTGGCTTCAGGCAGATGCGCTCTTGGCTCCACAGCTTGAGCCCAGGAGGTCCTTGGGTCCTGAGGGCACTGTGACTTCATGGACCTCAGGCATGGTGGCACCTGTGCCCACAGCCCAGGCACCAGCCCCTGGGGTTTGGAGCTGGGCATTGGTGCTGGGACAAACCAGAACTGTCTCTGCTCTGCTGGAGCTTGGCTGGTCTCTGGGAAGTTTGGCTGGGGCTCAAGCTTTTGTAATGGAGGTTTATCCATGCTGCTGCCTAAGCTGGAGAGAGTGGCTGAGTTTCCAGAGGGACAGCCTGCAGCAAGCACAGGGAAGCTGCTGACAAAGGGTCATGAGCAGAGAGGGGGATGCTCTGAATTGCTTTGCTCGGCACATGGAGGACTGTGCAAAATGGTTTTGTAGTTAAAGCTCAGGCTGAGGCCCCCAGAGACTTGAGCTCAGAGGCTCCAAGCAGAGCTCTGCATCCTTGTCCTCGCATTTCCCATCCACACAATGGGACAATGACCCTCCCTCGGCGCCTGGACGCCAGCAGGACAGTCCCCACGGCAGCTGCGACACGGACACACTGCTCTGCTGTGAAAGACAGACAAAGATGTAAAAAATTCTGACTATGCTTTCCTAAAAAAATGCTGAAGCTTTGCTGGACAAGACCTAGGGGTTCTCCCTGCAGCAGCACCAGAAGTAACTGGGCAAACTGCCTGGCCTGATTTAATTCCTTTTCTGGAGTGACTAACACCTCTATTATTCCCATCTGACCGCTGCAGACATCCTGCCACACAATTGTGTTAAAATCTGTGGCTAGAAAGATAACCGGGCCTAAAATTAAATCATCCAGCACATTTTTAATATTAGCACAGGCGAGGAGTGAATTCCTCCCGGGTGGAATTCACCTCTTCTTGGCAAAACCAGCCCTTGGTACCTCCCCACCAGCAGCGATGTGCTGTGAATTATTTGTCTTTTTACTTTGTTATCCCTGGGCCTGGGTAGAGCATATTCAGTGCAGGGACTTGCCCTGCTGCCACTGCCCTTCACAGGGTGCTGAAGGAGGTCCCAGATGGGTCATTGCATCGCTCACGCAGCTGGAGATTTATTCAATGAGGACAAGCAGGCTGTGGACATCGAATGTGTGAGCAGATACCCCCAAGTGAATAACCTGGTGTTAACCAGAGTCTCACGGCATCTTCGCCTCTGGGAGAAAAGACGGCAAGAAAGGCAGCACTGAGCTGCAGCAGGGATAGCACAGGCTCCTTTGACTGCAACAGGATGGCTGCTCTGTTTTCTTTCAAATATAGTTTTCTGCCAAAAATAACCCTCCGGGGTTTGTCACGGTGTCTTTTTCACAGCGAACTCCAAAAGCAAGTCGGGCTTGGAGGTGCTGAAAGCTCCTTTGCAGGGCCTGGCAGGCAGCCTGGCATTCTGGGGCACTGCTCGCATCCACTGTCCTGCCCTCCGGCCCCAGCCAGCGGTTTGCTCACTCCAGCAGCGTGAGGAGAAGGACGCGGTCTCAGGGGATGGAGAAGTATGGATTGAAATGTGACCTGACGAGCCCGCAAAGTCACTGCAGAACGCCGGCCGTGCAGAGGGATGTGGACTGTCCTCGCAGGCGGTGTCCTGGCTGCAGGACCTGTTATCTCGGCATCTCTCGCCGGGTAAAGCGGCTCGGGGGCTGCTGATGGAGAGCCAGGGCAACGAAGGCTGTCTGCGACACCCGCACCTTTCCCCATCGGGTCCGGCGGCCCCGGGATGGGGCAGCGGGGTCTCGCACCAAGGCAGAGCAGCCGTGGGGCCCGCACTGCAGCAGCGCGCACCAGCGCACACCAGCGCACACCAGTGCATACCAGCGCATACCAGCGCACACCAGCGCGCACCGGTGCATACCAGCGCACACCAGCGCAGCCGGAGCCCTCGTTCCCCGGCTTCCCGGTGGGATTTTCGCACTCTTGTGCTCCCTCTGCTGGTCCTCAGCCCGGCGCCGCTCCCGCACTGCTCCGCACCTCTCCCGCACCATTCCCGCACCGCTCCCGCACAGATCCCGCCGTGCGCGGCACCCCGAGCCCTTAAGCTTCCCCCGGCGCTCCCCAGGACCAGCAGCGCCCTAAGCGTGTCTCCGAGCCAGCCTGCAGCGAAACAGAGGTCCCGGTGCCAGCCGGACAGACAGACGGTGCTGCTGGGACTGCTCCAAGCAGGGCATGCCAGGATGCAGACGGGATCCGCACGTCCAAAAAAAAAAAACTTCAAAACATGCTCTCGGGAGTGATACTGCAAGACGCGGCTATGAAGAAGACGGCAAAGACCGGGCTGGGGCTGCAGCGATCACGGCATTAAATTAAAGTCACACGGGCACAGAGAGGACGCTGGGTTTATCAGCCCGGTTTTGTACAAACACACTGCGCAGCTTTCTGCACCAACACCCCCACAGCTTGCACTGCTGGTGTCACCCCTGTCAGAGGTGACGTGCCCCACTCTGACATTGCACAGGCACAACTGGCCACCAACCTGCCCCCAGCAGAGACGGAGGACACCAGCACGGAGCAAAGGCTGCAGCTCAGCGCTTTGGCCGCCAGACACCGGCCTGCTGAAGGGGACAGGAACACACCAGATCGGGCCAGGACACCGTGCTGCAAGGTCTGGTTTACAGGCTGTGCTCCAGGACTGCAAGGGGTTCTCCTGCGCTTTCTGTCTCAGCAGTACTTGCCAGCTTTATTAGAAAGCTGGTTGTTGTTTTAAGGCTGCTTTCTAGCGGTTATTGCCAACGAGGGACAGAGGTGGGGGAGCTGCTCTCTGCACGGCGCAAATGGCAGCTGCCAAGACACCTTCTCCAAGGCCCCATAAAAACTCGGTTATGGCTCAGGCTGCCTCGTCTCAGCCAGACATCTCAGAGGGTGACCCAGCACGGGAGGCTGCTGCACAGCCAGCCCTCTCAGGTCAAAGTGCTGTGTCCCCATTCCCATCCCTGTCCATGCAGTGATGTCCAGCTGCCCCACTCACTGCCATGGTGTGGCCGTGTTCCTGACATTCTTGGGACTCAGACAGGAGTTACTGCTTGGCAAAGGAGGAAATACCTGCCCCAAGCAAGCTGAAATTCACTGTGCCCCAGGAGCAGCCCAGCATGAAAGGGAGTGCCAAAGCAAGGGGGAAGGAAGAGGATGTAAATTGGACAACAACAAAAAGAATGCTGTTATCCTTCTCACACAGCCTTCTCCTCCTGTCCAGCACTGCCACTGCACCCTGGAAGCCACAGTGACCCACTGTGCATCACTGACTCAGGAGGCTGTGCTGGGCACATGCTTCACTCTGGCCTCTGCCACCACCACCCCAAAATACAGGCAACTCGATGCAGTGTCCAAGCCCAGCCTTCTCTGCGGGCAACAGGCAGCGCAGCAGCTCCCAGCAGTGCATGTTGCTGTTCAGGGGGTGCAGACTTGGTATTTCAGAGCTGCTTTCCAGAGCAAACAATAAATCTTTAAAATAAGTGTGGGGTTCTCTGAAAGCCACTGAATTCAATGGCTGAGCCCTGCAACAAAGGCTCTTCCTGAGCGTGGTGGCTCCCTGCCCACTGCCCTCCCGGGGGGACGGCAGAGGCGGCAGAGAGGAGGTGAGTGCTGGCTCCAGGTTGTAAACTGTGACTGCTGGAGAAAACAAAACCTGTACAGAAGTTTCAGTAGGTCTCAATAGCTTTCACTGATGCAGCTGGTTCCCAGGGGTGACCAGCACCGTGAGCTGCTGCTTTTCCCCAGCCCCAAGGCACCCATCTGGCCACGGGGCACTCTGTTGAAGCCCTTTCAGGGGGAGTTGCTCGTGCTTCTGCCAACACCAGCTGCAAGTCCTGGGTGATGGCCTGCAGACGTTTCCCCTCGTGCAGAGCTCACAGTTGGTTTCTGCACATCACAGGGCTACTCCCATCTAACCACCACCTCACACCCCAAGTCCCTTTAGGGTGTCCTGCTCTGCATTGGCACCACTGGCAGGGAACAGCCACCCACCAGTGCAGGCACCCACCGTGACCCCAAGCAGTGCTGCTAAAAGGAACCAGCTGCTTCTGCATTTTGCAGGTTGGTCCTTGCCTGAGAGGAGGTGAAACTCCATATATGACTGACTGCTGCAGAGCCATAGAGGACAGACAGGCACAACTGGTGTTCTACAGCACAGGGCATTCTCCAGGTGAAGCACTGTCATTGACCCTTTCACTTTCTACAGATCTTTAGGCAAAGTATTTTCAGTAGAGAAATCCCTCATCTTTCAAAACTGATCCCTCTGCTTCCTGGGAGCATATTTCTGGGTGCAAACAAACAGTTAAACACTTGTAGCTGTCTCCCATGTTAATTTTCCTTGGTATCATGGACAGCTGATATCTTTTCAGTGCATGAAACCACAAAGGCAAACTAAGTGAAAGCATAGAAGAATCAGGGCTCAGAAGGTGAAACCTTCCCAACCAGAGGCTGCTAAAATGAAAGAGTAAAAATTTTCCTATGGTTGAGAACAGCCCGGTTATCTCTCAAGGAGACAGCAAACTTTCCTCTCCAAGGAATAGGTAAGTAGGTAACACCGAGTGAGGCAGTCTGGCACAAATGTGCTCGAGGAGAAACTCTACAACGTATTGCCATATACTGAGAGACACACATAAGCTCCATTACCGTTGTTAATTCTGCAGCAAAATTATTTTTCCAAATCTTCCCCAAACCAGATGTGGAAATATTTAGCTACCTCTGCACTCCTCCAGGCTCGAGACTGAACTAAGTGTTTTGAAGCAGATGGGAGGCAGAGGGAGATGGAAACCGTGACTGGTTTCAGTGAAACTCATGGATTTCCCAATTCATGGTATCATTTACTGACATCATGAAACTAATTTGGGCTTTTTCTTCTGTCTCTTTACAGTTAGGTATTTTCACCAAGAGGATGAAATTTCACTTTCTTGCAAACAAAATTGGATTTCTTTCCTGCAAGGAGTACAGAAATGTAGATTTTTTTCCCCAGAAGAAAAATTGAAAATTATTATTTTTTTACTAGAATATTTTTGTTAGATGTAGTCAGTGCAAAATACTAAACTAAAAGGCAGCAGCTTTAATAGCCTGTCTCATCACCGACTCTCCCAAATCACAAATCAGTCTGCAAAGCAAAAGGGAGCTCACCTCGCTTTCCTCCTCAGCTTCCTCCTTTGGGTTACACAGCCCTTCTCCGCTGGGTTTCTGTGTCCCCCACCCCCTTGGTGTGCTCCCGTGAAGCTGGGACACTCAGGACCATGCGAAGCACGTGTCTGCTGGGGTGATGGGCTTCCTGGGAACGGCTGAGCTAATCCTGGAAGCTGATGACTGCCATGCAGCCGTGGGTCTCCCACTGCTCTGCTGGGCTGCAGTCAGGGCACAGCAACAGCAGCCACCCCACACGACACTCTCCATGCCCGCTCTCTTAAAAGACAATAATTATTTCTTGCAGTTTTCAGCACCCACTGAAATAAATAATGTTGGGCAAACATAATTGCACACACTTTTCAAGCTGTGCAGCTCTCAGGGTGGATGGGGATTCTGCCGCGCACAGTGCTTGGATGCACATGTGCATTTCTGCAGGGAGCTCTGCTCTGTCCCCTCACACCTGGTGGAGCTCCCCCCACCAGCACCACTCCCAGCAGGACAGGTTTTGGGGCTGCCATGGGGCCTGATCCTGCACCCCATCCCGAGGGCAGCCTGGAGGTACTGCCCACTCTGCCTGCACACCTTCCCCTGCTCCCCACGAGAGCTTTATCCCACCCACTAGACTTGACATTTCATGAAGGAGAAAAACTAATGAAAGATGAGCAGACAGAAGCACTTATTTAGGAAAAGTACTAATTAGACATATTCTGGGTGGTCTCATTTTGGCGTTCTGCCTTTTGGGCTAGACTGGTTTTGCTGCCGCTTCCCTTTCTCACACTTTTTCTCCTCTCTCACCTTTCCCAGCACCTACAGCCATCCCTGCAGGGGATTTCTGTGCTGTTGGGCCCTGGTGTCTGGGGGTCACAAGGCACTGCTGGCTGCCCCTCGACAGGGTGCAGGGCAGGACTTTCCTTCATTTCCCCAGGCTGTTGCATCCTTCCCCAGCACACAGGGCTCGGGACACCCACACTGTCACACAAGCCAGGGCTGGTCACAGCTACAGACACAGCAAGGCATGGGAAGCCCCAGGGGTGACTGCAGCTTTCAAGTGACAGTGTCCAGTGATGACATGAAATACACAGACACACATGTATTTATTTATATATATATACACACACTACTTCTTTCTCTACAAATAATGCTACAGTTTGCATTTTCAATGGCAAGCATAAAGCTCTTAATAGGTTTCACTGGAATTGGGCCAGATGTGGCAGCTAAGTGCCCGGTGTTCTGTCCCAAAAGACACAATTGTATGTGAATTTGCAAAGAAGTTGTGTGGTGCAGTCACTCTCCGTGCAGATTTTGGCCTCCTGCTCATGCAACCTCTCTTTGCAGCAAGACAATGTGAGAAATACAGTTTGAAGCCCGTTTTGATGTTGCTTCTGCACTTTGAGCAGCCGAATTAATTCCTGGTGCAAACCCGCAGTTTTACACAGAAAGTCATGTTGCATGCATGGCTTTAAATTCCAGATTCATCCCTGAAGCCTCCATGCTAGTTGGAGGCACCATGAGATAAAAAGCACTTAAAAGAAGGGAAGATGTGAACAAAGTGCCTCCCCGTGAGCTCTGCCAGCATTGATGGTAGGGTATGAGCAACAATTCTTCATCTCGCTCCTCAGAGTGAAAAACACTCTGTTGTACAGCAGGTGCAACTCAAGGTAATTGAGTAATTAAAAAAACCTGAGCAATTTAGGGTAAAAAGCTTGTTTAAAGGTATATTGTGCCCTGGCCATATAGAAACTTAATTAATGTATATCCCCAGGAGCAAAGCTTGTCTTCCTGTTAAAACTCTGCTAATAGGATGACTGGAGCACAGCCAACCTGCACACCCAGTGGCATGATTTCCTTCCCCCCCCCGGAACACAGCACAAGCAGCTGGGATCAGCACAAAATGGTTATCCCAGCTCAAAAATGCCTTATTAGAAAGCAACACTTCTTTTCAGAAAAATGTCAGTTTCTGGGAGTGTCGTCAACAAAACCCAGGATTTTCGAAAGCAATCAAAATCTCTGTGGGAGCTGGGTCCCTCGAAAGCCCCCTGAGATAAACTTTCCCTAGGTGGGGGTCCAAGAACCACCAGAGCAAGTGGTCTTGGGCTGGAGAGCCACAGTGCTGCATGACACTTCCCAAAGCCTTTCCATTCCTTCCCAGGGCAGGGAACCAGGGAAATGCCAGTAGTCAGAGAGCTTGGGACTGATGTGCTGGGCTCTCCCCAGCATTTGGACCCTTGTTCCTGCCCTGCATGAGCCCAGCCCATCTCTCTGAAAAGCACAGCTTCACTGCTTGGGCTTTCTTTGGACCATTCTAGGAGCTAGCCTTTAGGAATTAACACGTCTTCCAGGTGAAAAGCCAGGAGCCAGGCTGGCTTTCCTCAGAGGAGGGCCAAGGGCATCTAAAGACAACCACTAATCTACAATTTCACAGACTCCTTGCATGTCTCAGGGGTTCCTCCTGGGGCTATTGCCTTGAATTGTACAAAATGGCTCTTGGACAGGATAATTTAAGACTGTGTGTCATATGGCAGAGGTCCATGGGATGGTCATGGAGCACAATACATAAAATATTCAGCTAGAAATATCACTTTTCCTACAGTATCAGCATAACAAGGACTTTTGCAACCGTCTGATGTTGGGACTAGTTTGTATTGCAAATGTCCTTGTCTAATCTACAGCTCTGTATCAAATAACAGATTATCCTATCATGACATTTGGCTTTGCCAAGAGAGCACAATATTTATATGTACATGCCCACAGCACTGCATTTTGGACAGAATACTGTATCAATGACAAATTGCAGGTTTGGAAACACAAGTCAGAAAAAGTTGCAAGCGTGCGGGCTTTGGGAAAGTCAGAGAAGCTTGTTTAGATACAGAACAATCGCAGGAACAGACAAAATCACTGTGTGCCAATAAATATTGATCTTCAAAATTGTTAACACTTTCGCATGCAGAAGCTGGAGAGCTGCAGTAACAGATGATTTCTCAATATTATTTCAAATCAAAATGCAAAAATTGCTTTCAAGGTGTGAGCAGCTCTTCACTCATGAGTTGGGACATCTTCTGCTGATGGTATTTGGTCAAGGACAAAGTCAGGAGACATCTCCTCAGCCGATGGGCTGGTGGTCATCCCACAAAGACAACACTTCTGCTTCTCACTGACAGAGAGAAAAAAGTGAGAAGTGCTTCAGCCCTTTCTGGAGTGACCTTGATGTGCAACTTCCCTCCCACCCCTTTGAGCTCTGCTTTTTGTCTCCTGCCTCTGTCCCCTCTCAGACTCCACGGGAAAACCTGTGCAGTGATTTTGGGATGTGATCCTGCAGCAGCATCTTCTCCCCTGCCCTCCCTTCTGTGCTTGCTGTAGTTGATGCATTCATGGGGAGAGCTCACAAAACGGCCACAAATATACAGCGAAAAGGGTCTGAGCTGAGCCTGGGCTCTGATCAGCCGGGTCACAGCAGCAGTGCCAAGGGCTTGCCTGGGACAGGCTGGAGTATCTCACTCTTCCCCGCCCCGAATTTAGTTAGAATGTTTTACAGGCAGTTTTCTATCGAGATGTCGGCCGTGCTATCAACCCGCCCCCTCCCCTGCACATAATCAAAATATTTTGATAACCAAAAAATGTCAGGCAATACAGCAAATTCTGCAGTAAATAAATACAGCAAATAACTGCAAAGGCAAGGAGGGGAGCAGCAGGGAGCTGATGCCTCTGCTGAAGGCTTCCATCTCCAAACAACAAAAAGATCCTTTAAAATTAGCGTTTCAACAAAAAACCCAGATATTTTCAACAACAATAACCCCCCTGCAGTGGAAGGAAGAAGGCTGAAGGTAGGGAAGGTCATGCTGCTGGTTCACGCCTCGAGAGCGGAGCGCAGGCCCCGGCACAGCCGCGCGCGGGCCCGGCGAGGCCCGGCGGCTCCTCGCGGCCCTCGGCGGGACCCGCGCCACACACCACACCCCACACACCACACACCAGATCCGTGTGACAAATCGCAGTGACAAGGCCGCGCTGGCAGGCTGGATGGCGGGCAGCGAAATCCCCGTCCAGACAGCGCTGCGCTGCGGGCACTCTGAGCCAAGGGAAGGCGGGACGTGCTGCCAAAAACCCGTCGGCACGGCCACCACACCCATCATCCACCCTGCAGAGAGCGGCTGAGGCGGCTGCAAGCACTGAGGGCGCCCAGGAAGCCAAGGCTGGGACTGTCACACCACACGCANTTCCTGCCCTGCATGAGCCCAGCCCATCTCTCTGAAAAGCACAGCTTCACTGCTTGGGCTTTCTTTGGACCATTCTAGGAGCTAGCCTTTAGGAATTAACACGTCTTCCAGGTGAAAAGCCAGGAGCCAGGCTGGCTTTCCTCAGAGGAGGGCCAAGGGCATCTAAAGACAACCACTAATCTACAATTTCACAGACTCCTTGCATGTCTCAGGGGTTCCTCCTGGGGCTATTGCCTTGAATTGTACAAAATGGCTCTTGGACAGGATAATTTAAGACTGTGTGTCATATGGCAGAGGTCCATGGGATGGTCATGGAGCACAATACATAAAATATTCAGCTAGAAATATCACTTTTCCTACAGTATCAGCATAACAAGGACTTTTGCAACCGTCTGATGTTGGGACTAGTTTGTATTGCAAATGTCCTTGTCTAATCTACAGCTCTGTATCAAATAACAGATTATCCTATCATGACATTTGGCTTTGCCAAGAGAGCACAATATTTATATGTACATGCCCACAGCACTGCATTTTGGACAGAATACTGTATCAATGACAAATTGCAGGTTTGGAAACACAAGTCAGAAAAAGTTGCAAGCGTGCGGGCTTTGGGAAAGTCAGAGAAGCTTGTTTAGATACAGAACAATCGCAGGAACAGACAAAATCACTGTGTGCCAATAAATATTGATCTTCAAAATTGTTAACACTTTCGCATGCAGAAGCTGGAGAGCTGCAGTAACAGATGATTTCTCAATATTATTTCAAATCAAAATGCAAAAATTGCTTTCAAGGTGTGAGCAGCTCTTCACTCATGAGTTGGGACATCTTCTGCTGATGGTATTTGGTCAAGGACAAAGTCAGGAGACATCTCCTCAGCCGATGGGCTGGTGGTCATCCCACAAAGACAACACTTCTGCTTCTCACTGACAGAGAGAAAAAAGTGAGAAGTGCTTCAGCCCTTTCTGGAGTGACCTTGATGTGCAACTTCCCTCCCACCCCTTTGAGCTCTGCTTTTTGTCTCCTGCCTCTGTCCCCTCTCAGACTCCACGGGAAAACCTGTGCAGTGATTTTGGGATGTGATCCTGCAGCAGCATCTTCTCCCCTGCCCTCCCTTCTGTGCTTGCTGTAGTTGATGCATTCATGGGGAGAGCTCACAAAACGGCCACAAATATACAGTGAAAAGGGTCTGAGCTGAGCCTGGGCTCTGATCAGCCGGGTCACAGCAGCAGTGCCAAGGGCTTGCCTGGGACAGGCTGGAGTATCTCACTCTTCCCCGCCCCGAATTTAGTTAGAATGTTTTACAGGCAGTTTTCTATCGAGATGTCGGCCGTGCTATCAACCCGCCCCCTCCCCTGCACATAATCAAAATATTTTGATAACCAAAAAATGTCAGGCAATACAGCAAATTCTGCAGTAAATAAATACAGCAAATAACTGCAAAGGCAAGGAGGGGAGCAGCAGGGAGCTGATGCCTCTGCTGAAGGCTTCCATCTCCAAACAACAAAAAGATCCTTTAAAATTAGCGTTTCAACAAAAAACCCAGATACTTTCAACAACAATAACCCCCCTCCAGTGGAAGGAAGAAGGCTGAAGGTAGGGAAGGTCATGCTGCTGGTTCACGCCTCGAGAGCGGAGCGCAGGCCCCGGCACAGCCGCGCGCGGGCCCGGCGAGGCCCGGCGGCTCCTCGCGGCCCTCGGCGGGACCCGCGCCACACACCACACCCCACACACCACACACCAGATCCGTGTGACAAATCGCAGTGACAAGGCCGCNGCCACCACACCCATCATCCACCCTGCAGAGAGCGGCTGAGGCGGCTGCAAGCACTGAGGGCGCCCAGGAAGCCAAGGCTGGGACTGTCACACCACACGCAGGGCTGGGAGAATTGTGGAACGCCAGGGCTGGTGCACGAGGGCAGATGAAGGGGACACGGGAAGAAACCAAGCACTAACCCACTGTTCAGCCTGGTCACAAGGGATTGAAAGGCTGGAGGAAGGGTTAGTGCAGAAGTCAGAGCTCAAGAGGGGCAGTTTACTGCGCTAGAGGGGCAATGCAATAAATACAAGACCCCGGTCCCCATTCTGCACACCAGGAACCTCGTTCTGCTCATTGGGAAACACCAGGTGCTGTGGCCATGTGTACCCACATCTGGTCCTTTCCACTGTCCCAGGCACCCCAGGCTGCCCACCTGCACTCCCTGTGCCCTGCACAGCCTCTGCAGACACAGGAACCCCCTTTCCCATGCTAAGCCCAACGTTAGGATGCAGTTAGGGGCTGGCCAGACACTCACCCAGAAGCAGCACAGTTTATTAGCCCGGTAGCAGTGGAAAGTTTCCAGGCTGGGCAGGATGCTCTGGCAGCAAGGCGGGTGGGGACTGGGGGCTGCACAACGCTCTTGCTGCAGCAGGAAAGCAAGGCCAGCGTGGGCAGCACAGCTCTCAGACCCCAGGGGCTGTGTTTGAAGAGGCGTTTCTCTTCAGCTGTTTGTCCCCTCCAATGTCACTTGTCCCACCAACAGCCCTCCTCAAAGGGCACGTAACCTCTAAGCTTTTTTCTTTATTCTCCTTCTACTTGCAGACAGCAGATGCAAGCACAGCATTTGGGCTGGTGCTGGGCAAACAGAATCGGTCTCCTCAAAGAGTTTCCTGCCTTTACCACCAGCCTGCAGCACGGAAGGAGCAGCCACAGCTCACCCCTGTGACAGGGAGCAGAAGCATCTCAGCAGGCCACATTTCAGATGTGTGGTGCGGGGTGTTTATTTTTTTTAACCAGTTCCATGGCTGCCACCTCCACAAGGGCATCACAGCCTGAGTGTCTGACAAGCCCCAGCCTGGCTGGGTGTCTGTATCCTGAGGCAAGGGAAAGCCAGTGGCTCTCAGAGCATCTCCACGTTCCCTGGAGTGCGACAGCGATGTCCTGAGAGCTGGGGGACAGCGACAACCAGGACCCGGGCAGGGCCCCCGCAGGTGTGCCCGTGGGAGGGCAAGCAGCAAACAGCTCTGCTGGGGTATTTTGGGCTTTCTGCTTTCAGCCCCAGTGATCTGTGGGGTGCATCTCTGCTTGGAGGCAGCAACCGTACAGCATCCATCTGCAAAAATACCCCAGCAAACAGAATCCCTCGCCCTCCCCCCGGTCTCTGTGAGCAGCATTCATTCCTTGCTCTCGCTGTAGATCCGGCATGCCGAGTCCTTTCTCCCCAGGAGTATTCTCCCTTTACAAAGCAAGATCATAAAGCAGTGACATAATCCAAGCTTGGCAAACACTTTTGCTGATGTTAAGCCAGTGCCTTTCGTGGTTCTCACTGCAGCTTTTGAGGCCATGATATACATGGCGCAACCAGCTGATTAAATGTGCAGGAGCCTCCCAAGATACCATTTCATCCGAAACGCTGACATTTATATTTGACTTCCAATAAGTGTGGGGCGCTTTTTTTTTTTTAAATTTTTAATTAGTTCTCACAAGGGTGGGAGTCAGACGCAGCTACACAATGAAGTTCTCCATAGAATAGGTATGATTCAACCAGATGACTCCTGGCCAGACTTCCTAACCCATCTACCTTGCAGTGGAGCCTCGAAGCCAAATTAATTAGAGGCCACCCACAAGTAGATGTGATTCTGTGTAGGTGAATCTCTTTGCCCATTCATTCCCTACCACATCTGCTGAGATCTCAACATACATGCTAAGGGTGAGTGGGAGGGCTCTGGTGCTAAATAAATGACTCGATTCGTTTCGTTTTGGCACCAAGGCTCAGCCAGCCAGTGAGGCCGAGTAGTAAACAATAGTAATGTGGAAAAAAAAGTTTAAAAAAAAAAAAAAGCAGCATATAAGATGCCTCAATGAAGAGGTGTGATTGTTGGCAAAACGTGTCCCATTTGAGTTTATGGGATGTACAGAGTCTTTTTATTAGGGATACTTTTTGCTATTAGCGTAATAAAAAAGGACCAATTGTTTCTGCCATCTGAGAAAACTCTTGGTGGAACAGGCAGAAATCCAGGAATAATTAAGAAAATAATAGTGCACACCCAACAAGAAAAACATTATTTGTTTAAAGATGAAGTCCCTTTAGAATACTTGGTAGTGATTGCGTTTCTTTCAAAAGAGGGGGAAAAACCCTTCTAAATGAAAAGCAGCAGCCATCAGCTCGTCTCTAAGATCTCGAGTGGAAAAAGCGTGGGGCTGTAATCCCCCTCAGTGGTGAGGCTTTTCCGTTTTCATTGCTCTTATCAGCCTTTGCAAGTTGCAAAATAAAAGTGTTTTGCCCCTACATGTTTCCATCCGAGGATCAGAAGCGCTTCACAAAGCAGAATTAATTGAGCTTTGCTGCTCACCTGTGAGAATGGAGCAATTATTTAGCAACAGGGTTTGGGGGGTTTTTTTGCTGTTCGGGGTGGGGGTAGAAATAAAAACTGCAGGAAGATTACAGACCCACCAGGCCAACAAGGGACTTGGCAGCTTTAACCACTTCCAGTGAAGAATGTGACAAACCTGCAAGTTTCTGACCACCAGATCCGGGTTCTCCTTTTGGAAGGGAACGTTTTGCCTCAGCATCACTTTTCCCAGGCCTCAGCTTGCCAGGCTCCCCATCGGTACAAATCACCATTCTCCCAAATTCTGACTCTTCTCATTTCAAAGTCTCTGGAAAACCATGTCTCCAAAGAGCCCATCCTCCCTGCCAGCATGTCGCGGTGCCATCCCACACCCAGGATGTGCGCTGTGGGCTCTGAAATGCTGCTCCCATCGCTCCTGCGTGACTCCGGGCAGGTTATAAAGCGGTGCCGGCCGCACGTGGGAAAGTCGGAGAAACGCAGACTGAGAATTAGTGTTTGTGGAGAACTTAGTACCACAGTAATGGGGGAAAAAAGGACCATCTTAAGTCTCACTCTGATGTCGCGTGAGTGCATGGACAGAGCCACACGCTGAGTAACAAGACATCAACTTTTACCCAAGCAGGGCTGGAAAAGCATCATCCTTTTTCCGGCTGGGTTATAAGAGGCCGTAAACCGCCGACGGAAGAGGCAGCGGGACGAGCCGGCTCGCACGAAGGGCGAAGCCGAGCGT
>VZTG01000125.1:353292-382843 GCA_013397845.1 Melanocharis versteri
GAGTCTGCGCGCCCCTGCACGTAGAAAATAGTTTTATACGTTAAAAAAAAAAAAGCGCTGTTGTAACCAAAGAATAATTCGCCGAAATAATTTAAAATATTAAAAAAAGCCCAATTGGCAGCCAGCTTTTGCTTTTTTTTTTTTTCCCTTTTCCCCTCGCCGGTTGCTCGCTTTGTACAGGAAATTTGAATATCCTGGCAAGGGCCAGCTTCCCAGGGCAGCCTCGCCGCGCTCTGGGAGCTGCAGTGATGGAGCAACATGCACAGTGCTGGGACTTTTCCCTCTGTAATTGATCCTACATACAGTATTTTTCCCATCTGTGCATCAGGTATATAAAGACAATTTTTTTGTGTTTGGAGAGTGAGCTTTCCAAGGTTAAAACATTAATTGCTCCCCCCAAAAAACAGAAATTCTGCTTGTGTTTCGTATGCGTGTTAAGTGTAGGTGAGGGACCATCTGCCAAGTTTCATCATCTTCTGTTCTGAAGAAATCCAAAGAACTCACCGGCAACTGCAAAAGTCTGTATTTAGTTAATCGACTTTGGTGGGAAATACAGTAAAACTGAGCTGCTAATGCAGTAAACGTTTATGAAATATAAGAGGGAAGCTTTAAGTAATGCTTCAGGCAAGCTGACCCAAATCTAAAAAGAAAAAAAAAAATCAGTGTGCTTGTTATGTTTTGAATTATTGTTCATCTGACCAAAAAAGAAATAGGTTTTTTGTTTGTTTTTTCCCTGTTCTTAACAAATAAATTTTATAGGAATCGGGCTTCCAGATCTGACCCTTGTTGTTTAGAACTGGATGAGATGACAATGCTAAAACTTGGAAGTAACGAGAAGCATCATACTTTTCTTCTCCTCAGCAGTGTTGAGAAAAAACTGTGGATCCTGGAATTTTACTGTGGATTTTACTGGTTTTCTGGAGTGCAGTAAGTTGAAGTCTTGTCCCGCAGGCCTTTCTGAGCGCCGGTAGCTCCCCGTCCCCACTAACACCCTCGCCTTGGTAAACACAGCTGATCCTGCTGGTAACAATGTCGGGCTCGAGTTTCACATCGAGTGAAGTTAACGAATTCATTTTTTGCGTTATTTCAATCTGCCCTTTGTAGCTGCAGTTTGGTTTCGGGTGTTCGGCCCCACCTAAGAGCGCGTCGATGGCGTGTGGTTTAGCGCGGGGAAGGTGCGCCGTGCTGGAAGGAAAACGTGCTGGGCTTTATGTGAGCCGTGTGCTGCCTCCCTGACCCTTTTATGGGCAAATCAGCGAGGGGGGAAAAAAAATTATTTTTGATGAAGCGCGTGAGAAATGGCCCGCTCTCGCACGGCTTCGACAGCACCAGGGAGGAAATGTGTTCTCTGCGTTTATTTTGTGCCCCCGGGAGCGAGTCGTGGCCGGGCAGAGCAGCGGTTTTGGGCGACGGGGAGATGCGCCGTGGGTGCCGCGCAAATGAAAGTGACTTGGCTGCAAGCGGTTCTCACGTCCGACTGCTCGGGCTCCTTCGCAGCCACTTCTCCTCCCGCAGCCCTGCGAGGCAATTCCTGCCGGGAACGGCAGAGCTGGAGCCATGTGGTGGCTGTCGATCAAGCACCGGGTCTGATCCCAGCTATTGGCCACATCTGTAAACATTCGGACGTGACTTTTGTTTAAACCTCATTGTTCAAAAGGAGGCAGCCGCGAAAGTGTTGGGATTTTTCAGAGCCAGGCAGATATGAAGTGTTCTGGTGGTGTTACTCACACCCTTATTTTCGTTTTGTCGCCGTAATTTTGACTCGCTAATGAGTGTCTGGGACCTTCAGCTGTAATGAAATGATTTACTTTAGTCTTTTTGTAAAATAATAAATGCCTTTTTTTTTTCCAGTTGTTTCAAATGAGAACAATTACTTCAGGATTTGTTTGTGCATGTCTCCTAGAAAACTGTTTGATAGCGGAGCTGGGGTTTTTGTTCCTATTTTTTTTTCTATATATAGGAAATGCTTAATATTTACATGTCTTTTAGCTCACCTAGCCCTGAAGTGTGTGGGTCAGTAAAGGCTCTGTATGCAAATCTGTCCTGTCATGGGCTCCTGTATTTATTTCCTTTCCTTTCCCATGGCGCTCCTTCTCACATTTTTTTTCCGTCTCTTTTTTTTCTGGTTAGTGTCAGTGAGGAGGGATGAGGTTGTGTTTTAAGGGAGTCCAGTATTTCAGTGGGAATTTTTTTTTGTTTTGTGTGTGTTTGGGATTGGAGCGGGGGGTGGGGGGGTGTTTTTTACTTAATTGCCCAATATACTTTGGCAAGCAGAAGTTGCATTGTTTTGTGAAATGCATTAATGGTTTTCTGCATGTTCAAATTCCCCAGCTATTTGGGGGATTTAATTAAACCTCTGTAGGTGGCTGGCTTACGTAGATGACAGGTAGAAGTTTCTATTTCTAGAAGGAGCTGGTGCACACACTGCGGGCGTGGAGCTCTTGGCAGCAGAAGGACTGTTGCAGTGCTTTTGCATTGAGGCAGAGCTTTTGGGGCAATTCTCCTCGTGTTTGGGGCTACCTGTAAGCAGGACACCCCTGTTCTGGCTGTAGTGGGCTGCTGCTTGGAAGTTGAAGGTGCTCCAGGGATGCTGCCTCTACCTGACAGTGAGAGGGGGCACTTGTGGTGCCACCACAAAGCATCAACCCCCAAACAGCCTCTCTGCGTCTTACCTCCTGTCCTAGGCCTGGTTTATCACCTAAACCAGCATAATTAAGATGTTTCCTTTGCTTCTGGTCTGCCAGGACCAGTGGAGTTGTTCTTGCTGCTGCTGTTTTAACCCCTTCAGGGAGGAAGGTGGGCTTGCTGCTGGCCGTGGTTGTGCTCCTTGGCTTTCCCACCTGCCCAGAGCTGCTCCTGGGTTTTCTGGCTCATCCCTCCCTGCTGTACAGCACCTGGGTTATGATTTGGGATCACAAGTGTGCCTTGGGTGTCACTGCCCAGAGTCACACTGAGCCAGCGGTGCCAGTAGCCCCAGCTGCAGGCATGGGGAGGATGGAGAGAGGAGGGATGTAGTTACTCTGCTTCATAGTCTGCCCTATCTGGAGCTGAAAACTTGATTTATTTATTTTTTTCCTTTCTAATTTTAAAAATACTTGCACCTGTCTGTGTGTGCCTCGGAAGGGGACCTTCCCAGCAGCTCTGGTCCCCCCTCCTGAAGTTGCCCCTCTCTGCCAGCGCCTCTCAAACCCTTTCTGTTGTTGCTTTGTAGCTCCCTCTGAAGTGGCTGTTGCCTGGTTGTGTCCAGGGACTCCGTGCAGGAGCTGCTGATGTGCCTGTGTTCAGAGGTGAGTTGGGAAGGTAAGCCCACATCCCACCTGCTCCAAAATACCTGCAGTATCTGCATCCTTCTGGGTAAATGCAGGTCCCTCTGACACGCATATCCCTTCTTGGGTACTGCAGGTAATACCTGGGAGATGTTCAGGTGAACTCAAATTACTCTGTTCAGCTGCCGATTTCTGATTTAAAGTTGATTTTCCAAGGCACAAACTAAGTTTGAAGGAAGCTGAAGTGAGAGATGGGATGATTCAAACATGGAACTTTCTGCTGCATGAAATATTGATGCTGTCATGTCATAAACATGCATATTTTCTCAGATACGTATTTCACTGCCTATCCCAAATTTACAGTTGCCCAATACTCGGTGTGAAAGTTGGTTTTCTCTCTGTGCTAGAGGCTGGTGGAGGTGTACTGAACCCTTGCTTTGAAAAGTCCTCCTTACTGAAGAGAGCTCTTGCCCTTGTTGTTGAACTAGGCAAAAGTCTGGTTTATATAAATATAAAAACATTAATTAAAATGTGAACCTCAAACACCATCAAAATGGATTCTAAAGCTGAACGTGTTTTCTGTTGCTTTTTTCTTTTGGAGTCATTTGAAGAGATGAAAGAAATAAGATTGCACAGGTACAGTCAAGTAAAACATTGTTACAGAAGTAATTAATGGTAATATTATGTGGGGGGTTGTTTTGATTTAGCTCGTACAGGTTTAACACTGGGTACGTGTTTGCTTTGCAGCAAGTAGCAGCTGCTCGTTAGGGAGTTGGCCCTGGTGCTGTCAGTGTTGAGGACCCTGAAGTGGTGAAAATATACTGCTTTTTTTGTTGGCAAATATTTGATTTAAAATTTGGAATCACTTAGCGTGGGTCACGAGAGCTTTTGAAATTCCAGTTTTTAAGTTTGCTGAAGAGGCAGGGACTCGGTGGCATGTTGGGCACAAAGGGATGGCACAAGAATTTGAACCCCAGGCGTCATTTCTGACATTGTTCAGGTTTTTTTTGTGATGCTGCTTTTTAAGAAAATGAATTGAAGGAAGTTGTCACATAACTGGTGGGGGGGGGTGGGAAGGTTGAAAGGAAACACAAAAAATATCAGTCTGTCTCCACAGCTCCTGTGCAGCCCAGGCAGGCTGGTGTGAAAGTGCTGGTGGCAGCTGCCCCTCCCTACCCTGCTCTGGTGCTTTCTGCTCTGGTACAGGCAGGGAAGGTGATGAAATTCCAGAGATCTTTAATTTCTGGTCACATAATGTTTGTCCATTCACGTGGTAAATAAGCATCATCTAATCTTTTTAAAAATAAGGATTTTTTTACGTACCTCAAAAGTCAAATTGAGCTGAATAAAAGTATTTTAAGGAAAATTTAACAGGTTTCAACTGTTAGAATCTGGATTTATTTATCTGAAATATTAACATTGTGACTTCTGGAAAATCCTTGATGTTCAATGTCACCCAAGAGGAAAGTACAAGGTAATATTTCCCCACAGACCATTTGGAAGGGCAGGAAAGTTCTGCAGGCTCCTCACAGTAGCAAAAGCAACAGGTCTGCTGGATCTGAAAGTGTATTATTTGCTGGGACCCAGTACTAAGTGTGGTTTGGGGCTGGGGGAACAGTTAATTTCTGATCTTGTTTCTGAAACTGGTTTGTTTGCACTGTATAACTTCTTGTTCTCTTATAGTTACAGACTGTCCGATAGCACCAGTGAAGAAAAAAACCCCTGTCCTGTGGTGGTAATGCATGCATGTTAAATGTCTTCATTGTAGAGTGTTCTTCAATTCTTTATATCATGGTTTAAAACAAATTACATATATACATATATATTCAAAATACCATTTGGAATGTCAACATTCAGTGGGCTTTGAGGAGATGTAGCAGCACATCATGGTTTGTAGGGACAAGGAGATACAGACCATTCTGGGCTGCCTCATTACCTCAAGGATAAGACAAGAAAGTGAGCTTCTGGTTATCATAGATGTGGAAGCTAACACATTCCCATGTATCTCGTTAGTTCAGGTATGTGTAGACACGTTCTCTTGGTGCTTGGACTGTGCCCATCCTTTGCAGCTGCAAACACATCCCCTGTGAGCTCGTGTGTCTGTGGCCCTGCAGGCAGGAAGGACTTGTAGCTCCTTTTTGTTCTCCAACGTGGGCATGACCACATGCTGTGCTATATCTACCCCTCAGCTACTGCTCTTCGGTCCTTTCCCTGGCAAAGGGTCGGCCAAGGGACCCTTGCCCTGTGTTTGGGGCAGAGAGGGGGTTCTGGAGGCCGTGGAGAGCTGTCAGCAGTGCTCTAGCAGCACGTAAATACTGGAGTTTGGGATTGCCTGTTGCTCTCCAGTATTGCATTGCTGCTTTAGTGAGGCTGGAAATCAGTCCCTGCCGCAGGAGCCGGGGCTCTGGCTCTTGGGGTCCCTCCGTGGCACCCCCACGGTGCTTCCCACGCTGCAGGGGCTCCTGGCTCCCACCCCAATAAACCACTGCGGAGGCAGCAACCAACGAGGGCTCGGTGTCGTGAATGGGGAAGGGGCAGGGGCTGCACCCCAGCGCTGCTGCTGGGTACCCAGGGCCCCAGCCCAGGAGTGGAGGGGGCAGGGAGCACTGCCCGCTGTCCAGGAGAAGGTGATGAGCCCTTCCCTGGGCTCTGGGGGGAGGGAGGACCTGGGGCTGCACAGGGGCAGTGCTGGCCCCCGGGTGCACATGGGGAGGGGGTGTGGGGGACATTGGGGAGGTGCAAGGGCTGGTGGGGACCAGAGCTTCAGCTGGGTGAGAGGGAGGGACCCTGTCGTTGTGCCTGGGGAAGCTCTGCTGCAGGATGCATGATCTTTCCCCAAATTTCTGCAGCTGCCCCAGCCTCTGTCAGGATACCCCAGCTCATGCACAGCTAGCATCGGGGGGCTGCCAGTGGCCAGCAGCGTCTGGCACCACTTGGGCTATGGTGGAAAGAGTTTGGACCACCTGCAGATTTGCCTGCTCACTGCAGCAGTGAGCTCCTCCAGAGCTGCCCCAGCCCCGTGGTGAAAGGTTTTCCCTTAACATTGCACCGCTTGAAGCTTCCAAACCCTGCTGGAATAGACACGGGGGCCACCATGGCGTCAGGGATGCTCCTGGGAAGGGCTGGGGTGGTGCCTGCCTGGTCAAGATTCATCTGCTATGGTGTGAATGAGCTTGTCGGTCCTGCCAGTGATGGTGCATCGTTAACAGCCCCAGTCCAGCAGCCTCCTGGTGGTTGTGAATTCCAGAACATTTGTTTTTTCAGCTATTTTAAGGAATTACTGAATCACAGCCAATAGTTGTAGGGCAGGGGAAAATCCTCTTGCTGATTTACAGCTTCGATCCCTGCTCCTGCTCTGTGCAGGGAGTGTCGGCATCGGCACGAGGCACCCTGCAACACAAATGTCTCTGGTGTGGGGAGGTGCAAGGGGGCTGTGCACGGGCAGGAGCAGCTTTTAAAAGCCTCTGGCATCAAAGGGTCAAACTCACAATGTTTGGGCACACAACCGATTCATTCTAAACCAGACACAGGTCTTCTTCCACCTGTATCTGTAAAATGGTTTGTTCCCGCTCTGAACAAGTCAAGCCGTTAATTGCCATATATATGTCGTATACCATACTGCTTTCCCTCAGGAAAATAACTTGAGTGACTTGGTTAACAGGGAAATTGGTCAATAAAGTTGGTGATTGTCTGTACATTTTTATTAATTTTGCATCAGTTGGGTTTTTTAAAAAAAGGTTTCTACTGACTTTTACAGGTGGAGTGTAAGATTTAAAATTTCTTTTACTTCTTTTGGGCCATTTTTGTTGTGGTCAGTTTGATTTTGCTCAGCTAGAAAAAGACATTTTCACCGTGTTCACAAACTGAAGACTCCTGCTAAAGCTGCTTTCAGGTGACAGCCTCCTGCAGGATCAAAGTGGGAGTAAGGGCAGAGTAAAAGCACCGCAGAGTTCGCGGAGCAGTGGGCAAGAATGAAATATAGAGGCTAAATCAAGGCAATGGAGCCCAGGGGACAGAAAAAAAGGCACCCACGGCGGTGGCTGTGCAGGGCGGCAGCAGCACCGGCTGTGGCAGTGATGGATGTGCCAGAGCCGGGGCAGGAGGATGTCAGGAGCAAGGGCTGAGCACAGGACGGGGCTCCGCGGCTGCCTGGCTCCCGAGTCCTCGTGTGTCCCCATGCTGCTGCAGATACTTCAGGATATTGCTAATTATTAATACAGAAAGTCCCAAGAGGGCAGAAGGGGGGCAGTCACCCAGCTGTGCTTTTCCCTCTGAGAAGCCGGGGAAGCTCCTGTTATTTTTTTTTTCCTGAAATGTAGAAGTTTGCCTTTGACACGAGTGCAAGTTGACTTCCCTACTGCATTTGAGCACAAACCACTTGGAAAAAAAAGCAATAAATGCCTTTGCAGAGCATCCCTGAGCTGACCAGACCCACACTGCAACTCCGTGAGGCTCTGCAGAGGGGCAGCAGCACAGGCAAAGCAGCCTGGGCAAACTTCTCTGTTCGTGTAGGATAAAGCAAGATGTGGTTTTTTGTTTAAATGTGAAATTTGCTGCATCAGGAATGCATGTGACCACTGTAGAGGAAAAGTCTTTGAGCTTCCTCAGTAGTTTTTGCTGTGATTTTATAAACAAGCTGGAAGGCAGCAGTTCCCTGTGGCAGGTAAATACGTGCAGCGCATCATGACACCACTGCATGGCTGCTGGGCTTAGAAGATGATTAAACAAGTCTCTAATTCACACGTTTCTACACCAATCTTCATTTTGTTTAATTTCCCCCAGACCAAAACTCCCACGTACTGAGACTGGGGTTGCGTTGCTCTGCTCACAGTACCACGTACCTCCATTAGAGGTGGTGGTGTGGGAGTCAAACGAGGTGTTGCAGATTCCTGTAAACACTGGAAAAGCAGCCCAAAAAGCCACCTTATCTACCTTCAGCGTTTTTCTGCTCACCTCCTTTGATGCAGAAGGAATTTTTGGCAAAGGTTGGCAGCTCATTGTGGTATCCAGCATTATCTTGCTTTCCTTGCACTTCTTGCCCACCCACCTCATCTGCTTTTCCTCAGCTCACATCCAGCGTGTTCGGAGCCAGGACTGGCTTTGGCAGGTGTTTGTGCAGTGCCTTGCACAACAGCAACTCCCAGTGCCTGATGCTGATGACTTCAGGTCTTGCTCTTTGCACTGCAGAGACCTTTCGAATGTCTCGCTCTCTCTTAGCAGGGTAGGAGCCCCTGGCTGGGTACCCAGCTGTGCAGCTGCCCCCAGCACAAAGCTGCACAAAGAAAAAAATCTTGGGTTAAATTAGATGTGGCAGGTATCAGTCATATGGCAGAGCAGAAGCCAGCTCACCTCTCCCATGAGCGTTTGCTGAAGTGACGATGGTGACCAGTGCAAACGATGGCTCTGGCACCCTGATGACACAGTGGTTTCTGGCAACAAACTCACCAAATGGGAGAAAAACACAAATTCAAGTATTTTATTTTCTGAAGCAAAGTGTAAGACATTGCTCTCAGCAACTTCTCGTGTAAACCCATCCTTGTGGCTGTTCAAGTAACAGGATACAGAAGGTTACTCAAACTACGATTAAAGCAGAGCATATATTCATTTATAAACTGCCCAGAATGAGTTCTCATGCAGTATAGTCTGCGAGAGAAAATAGCTTCCCCCTCATACTGAAAAGAAATTATTTGGGTGTGCAGGACTGCCAGGTGAGGTCTGATGGCCGGGAGGGGACTGGGGGTGTGGAAGATGCAGCTGGGCAAGAAGGGAGTTGTGATTATGCTATACTAGAAAGCACAGGGTGGTTTTCTAATTTCAAGTTAAGGAGTTTACGCCACAGAAGATATTTCTACCCCGTATTTTGTATTCTCTGATTTCTACAGGGTATTTTGCATTTTGTGAATGGAGGAGAAAAAATTTGCGATGAAAAGAAACTGGGGAGGAAAGATCTGATAAAGGCAGTGCAATGAACATTTAGAAGCTCTCTCTCACACGCCCCCACCTCCCATTGCCCTCCTCCTCCCTGCCTTAGGGTTGGCTTAGTCACGTCCCAGTTCCTCAGATGGAAACAGGCGAGTGAAGCATCAGCATCGCTGCTCCGGCACTGCCCGGATGCACAGGAAAGGCAGCGCGTTCCGTCGATACCCGGGCAGTCTGTTCCCGGGAGAAGGATTTTATCCCGGGATTTATTGAACCTGCGGGACAGCCAAGCCAACCCCTGGTGCTCCTGCCAGCCCTGCCCAGCTGCCCCGCAGCCCCGCGCCGGCCGAGCTCCCAGCGGCACAGACCGAATTCCCTGCGGATCCGGGGCTCCAGGGGCAAACCCAGCCCCGCACCACCATCCACACCCCTTCCCCTCGGGCAGAATCCACGGGGAGGCGTGGGGCCTTCCGTGGCAGGGCTGCAACAGGGTTATTTCACTGCCACGGGTAGCAGAATATTGTGGGAGAACTACGTTTTGCCTAAGTCTCTTCCAAAAGCAATCCTGTAGCATTCCCGCTGGTGCTGCTGAGATTTCAGGACTGTAAATTGGGCACGGATGAGCTACCCAAGAAGCCACCTAAGAGAGCTGGGGCTGGAGCTGGAAATAGCTGATTCCGTATTTATACAGACAGACAGTATCTACTGGGGTGTTTTCCTGATTGTGAAGGGCTGGGGCGGGGAATCACAACCTGTGAGAGGGCACAGACTGCCTGGGAATCCCCCCACACACCCCTAATGCCCAAAGCTGTATCTTACAGGTACCACGATCTGCTGCAGTTCACCTGGAGATATGCAGGAGACACACGAGGGTTGGTTCCCTTTCTGGTCACAGTGGGGAAAAAATAAAGATGCCACTAACAATGACTCGTTAAATAAACATCAGTCTCTTCCTGGAACAGGGTAATCTACCTGCGCCTTGATTTATTCACCCTCACTGGCCTGTCTCTCCTACCTGGTTCCACAAGGATTTCCACCTTCCAAGACGAAGTTTCAAATCACCAGTTGGTGTTTGACTGGAGCAGAGCGCACACACAGAAGGGCATTTGCAGCCATACAAATGTGTCCCCAAAACACACCCTGCACCAGCCTTTCATCCCCTGGCAGTTACCAGCATGATCCCTCTCTCAGCTTCTCTAGGGATGGAAATCCTCACAGCCAGTTCTTAGATTGTGCTGAATCTTTGTGCTTTTCTAGCCCTACCCTCTTCACCTTGGTGCCTGCAGTACCATGAGCTTACTGCATAGTGGCATCTTTACAGAGCTGGGAAGTGTTTTCCCCATCAGAATATCCATCAAACTACATCTGCTTGGGTAATTAAATACTATAACAATTTTTTAAAAAGAAAAAAAGGAAGAAAAACCAGACCACGGAGATGTCTCAGTTTATAAAGGTGTTTGCCAGGAGTGGAGATCTGATCTTGCAAGGTGCACCCTGCACGGGAATTACAGGCAGTCGGGCAGGGCAGACAGTCCTTTAATGACTCGTAACGAGCTCCCTGTAAGCACTGTCAGCTCCTCGCTGCTGGATTAGTGCGTGCTTGACAGGATTGTCTCAGCATAATAGACAATGGAACACCACCATTTAATCAGTCAGGATATACAATTACAAGGCAGCTCAAAGATCCTTATTTGCCTCAATTTTCAAAACCGGGATTGCAAAAAAATAAGCCCCAATGAAGTGCCAGCTCAGTTCACAGAGAGACTTTTCATCGCATTTCTGTCTGAGCTACCAAAATGTACAGAAATGCCAGATGTCACAGGGAGAGACAGTGTAGCAAAGCCTATAAATATTCGAAATTATTTTTCCAGCATACATTTGTGATTCATAAAATGTGGAACTATAATGAATTTCAAATGCCACATAAATCTTCAAATAGAAGATATTCCTCTGTGCTTTCACAATGCTTTAACAATCTATGTCTGGGTCATATAAAGCTGGTGTTTAACTTGCAAAGGTGTGACTAAACCCCCAGTCTTCTAACCAAAATTACCAAATAAAAAGTAACAATTGCAGTTTCAACGTTTTTCAGGTGAGGATTTATCTTCCTGTTGTGCACACACAGGTGCTGTGAAAGGCTGCAGTAGATAGAACTATTCTAGCAAGGGTGAGAGAGGGGGTAACTTTTTATCTGAACGATTTTCAGAGACTGACAAAAGCTTTTGAATAAGGAATCTCTCAGTGGTGTTGAACTTGATCTGACAAGCACCTATGTGAAGTGAAAAAACCCCCGTGTCTGTTCCACAGCACCTGAAATGAGGGAACATTCAGTTAGATTTTAAGTACAGACCTTTTCCATCAGACACAGGTGGTGTGGTAGAAGGCAGACCTGGGCTGCTGCAGCATCACTCCTGGGGCCAGTGTGGCTCAACAGCATCTTCCCAAGCCTCTCCTGTGACCACACAGTCCATGCAACTCCAACCCCTGCCCCCAACAGACCGGGAATTCCCCGCTCCAGCTACAGTTGGAAAGATAAACCCCTTGTTATGACTAACCCAACCTCTCCTCTCTTTCCCAAATCACATCATGTGAATAACTGCCTTAACTATGACCAGAAAACCTTTCAGGAGACAGAATATTTCCTCTTCTTGGAGATGCACTGCATATTTTTGCAACAAGTCACAGGTTCTTGAACAGGCAGGTACACAAAGGTGATTTAGGACAAATCAAGAAATACAATCAGACTTCATAGTGCATCAGAAGAAAATCTCTTTGAAAGAATAACCTACAGTGTAATTATGATCAGTGTTCTAATTTTGTTAAAGAGAATTCTGATTTACAAATAGATCTCCCAAAAATGTGGTCATTTGATCTGAATTACATTGTGTGAATTCACATCTTAGGTCTGCTATTAACATCATTAATATTAGGTCAGCTGTAACTGAGCAGGCCATGGATGGGCAGTAGTGTGCAGTACTTGGAAAAGTACAGACTCAAACTTCAAAACCACAGAAAAAACAGAATCTTTCAAAAACTCCGTTGTGTATTAAACACCTAGCAGCACTAAATCCGAGGATGTGGTGGGAGAATCCACACGCAGAAGTACAAGAACCAAAAAGCACAGCACAAACACAGGTGTGAGCTGGGCTGCCACGTTCAGAACTGGACTCCACACAAACAGACGTGCTAGGGAAACAAACCAAAATGATTACTTACAAAATGGTTGTGGTTTTTCTGGGGTTTTTTCCCACATGGATATGTTTAATGGACATAGAACCTTCACTCTTCATTTTTGCCAAGACAGAACAAAGGACTGTGCTTCAACTATTCTCTCTGGAATCTGGTTTGGTTAGAGAATATGCAGTTGTTTCAGTATCTTCCCACAGCACTTTTATCATCTGTCTCTTAGACAGGATTACATTAACCAAAAGCTCTACAAATGTAACAAATGTAGAGTCTGCCTTCACTGTCACAAGCACTTATGAAAAATATTATTGAGAAGAAAATTTCAAGAGCACTTTAACAGACAGAATGAGTGGGATAGATGTGTAGGGCTTATTTTAAAGAGACAGCCTTTATTTAAAGTACTTTGCTTTGTAGATCTTATAAAGTAAACATTACAATACCTTTTTTCCCACAAATATATTAAAATTGTTTAAATTTAAAAGGCAATTCCACAGACTGATGGATATTTTTAAAGAAAAAAAATCTAACAGAAATAGGCATCTCAACTAAAACTAGATTTTAAACATTCTGTTTTGTCATTCCATCTTTAAAAAAAAGAAAAAAGAAAAAACACACTTTTCACCCAGACTTCCTTTACAGCAATAAGGCAACTCCAGGAGATTTGGATGAGCTCCTTGGAGATTACAGATACTGTAACTGGCTGCTCCTCATGCTTTATAACACCCAAAGGTGCAACTATCCATTAATCACAATCACATCTGTGCATTAAAATATAAAACTTAAATTACAGATTTTAAAAATATTACTAATAGACTTCCCTATCATAAAATGTTTTACATTTACAGTACTTGAACTATTTCAGTTCTGGGTTTATGAGGTTTAAGCAATTTACCACTGCAAGAGTTAGACTCTGGAGCTCACAAACAGCACAACCCAACCAGGGGCAGCGATAGTCGGTAGAGTCGTAGTGCAAATCAAAATAAGAAGTGCAGAACTGCACTAAGTGTTTACATTTCTAAAATACAAATGAACAAGACAAGCTCTCATATTGTACATGCAATAAATTACAGTAAGCATACGGCAATGGGGCTGGGGCATTCTACAAGAGTAGCTGGTGTATCAGAGCTGAAGCCTGTGAAAGATAGGACTCAGTAAACAAAACATTTCAAAGCTCTGTTGTCACTCGAACTCTGCTTTCATGCTTTGTACTTCTGCTTCCCCGTCTCGCTGATCACACAGATATGCTGAAACAAAACAAAATAAAAAGCTGCTGTTAGGAAAGTAACCTAAGAGACCAAGGTTTGACATCAACACCAAGCTTCTGAAAGCAACACAAGTGTGCTGTACACACTTCAGGAGGAAGAATCTCCTAACACTGTTTATGCAGCAAAACTTAGGCCTTTTTTTGGTCCAAAAATCTCCACATTGCCCTCTTTCTCCTCTTCTAATTGTTCCACCCAGTGTCTGCTGGGTCTGGTGAGACCCAGATGAAGAGTTAATTATAAAAATAACAGAATGTGAGCCCTTCTTAACTTCTTCACAGTTCTCTCTTCTTTAACTCTGACATAACTAAGCAAATGCACTTATTTAAGACATCTGGTGAGACAAGAAACTTCACACAAACTTCACATTATTTAAAAGCTGACAGTTGTGCAGCCTCCACTCTGCATGCAGCAAAATAAATTTTAGTTTCATCAGAGCTCCAAACGCTGCCCTGCTGCTCTCGGGCTTGTTCTCATCACTGGAACATGAGGCATGATTTACAGAGCAGGGAGAATGATGTAAGGAGATTTCCCTTCCTTCCTCCTCCCCAGTTTTAAATGGAGAAAAACATACGGGAAAAATTACTTACGTTCAAATCTCTAAAGTATTCATTGTAATCTAGGGCGTATCCCACAACAAATTTGTCTGGCACTTCAAATCCAACAACTGTAAAAGACCATAAGTCATCAGTGTGTTAGAAAAGAACTTCTTAGAGTTCACAGGACCTTTTTACAGAGACAATATGGAATTTTATAGATATAGATTGTAACTCATTTTATTTCTTCCACCCAAGTATCCTCAGACTAATATTTGAGCTATTTTACAATTTTAACTTACTTTGTTGATTTATCAACTAAAGGAAATTAAATAGATGTATTTATTGGTCCCCACACAGCTGCCTGGTGCTAGTCTGCAAGAAATGAATGGAAGCTCTTAAATTTACTGACAGGATATTATGATGAGAATGTAAAATTCCTTGAAAATGTCCTCTGACTTTGCAAATATGTACAAAAGTGCCAATCCTTCCTGGCACTTCCCAGATGCCTGACACGCCAGTGCAGCAGCAGTGGACTGCACAACACAAGTCCCCCTCACAGCATGATTCCAGGGGCAGTGCCTCTGGGAGCTGGACCTGCACTCCAGACAGGGCTGCAGGAGGGTCATTTGCAGGTTTCAGAAAGAGGTATGAGTTGGCTGCTTTGGGTTTGCTTTTGGCTTTTGTTTGTTGGCATTTTTTGTGTTTGGTTGTGATTTTTATCTCTCAAAAAATCTGCCTAAAAAGAGGATATCAACCATTCCAGATTGTCTGGACAGCTCTAGCAGGACACTTTGTCAGGCAGTACCAGTCTGCCCTGCCTACACACACTGCAAAATGACCAAAAAAAATTTAAATTATTTAAAATACAAAATTTCCAAAGGGCTTTTTCCCCTCATGCTAAAATGAAAGACTCCTGAGCAGGAAAGCTGCGCCTTTTTTCTCTCCCTGGCTACAATGAGGAGAACAGGGAGATAAACTGTGCAATTCAAATAAAAGGCTGTGTGCACTTTTGGAAAAACTAAGGGGATGTTTAGCACTTACTGGGCCTCACAATACAGGGAATAAAATGGAGGCCCAGCCATTGCTGCCTTGTTGTCTCCTCCTTCAGAACTCACATGTCCTGCTCTGGACAGGCTGCCTCTGGGGACAGATGGCAAAACAAGTCATCTCTGCAAGATGCTCCAAAGGCACCATTAGCCCAGCTAAGCCTCTAATGAGATCCCAGGAATGAGGGGCACCCTTGAATGAGGGGAACTCCTCAATGAAGCCTCGAGGTATCGAAAAGCTTCACTTCCAGAGCATTGTACAACCTTGGAAAGGAGGGGGAAGAGGATGTGATTCTGCTGCTCAATTCATTTCACTTCCATAATGAAAGTAACAGGAATTCAGCCTCTGGAACAGGGTTAAAACACAGCCCTGCCCAAGGCAGGAGGAGCTGTCACTCTCTTACCACTGTCTGCTGTGGATGCTGCTCCTTCTCTAATGGTCTTGGGGCAGACAGGAGAGGACAAGAAGGGAGTAATTCAGATGCCCAGACATAACCAGTGCCAATTCAGGCATCTTATCACTGTGCACCTTTATCAGACCTGCTACCCCATGTGGTCCTCCCACACTGCTGGGGACAGCCAAATGGCAGGAGGTGGCTAGGCTAAGGCACACAAATCATTCCCAAAAGTGTCAAAAGGTGAATCCAGCAGATTCCACTCACTGGAGCATTTGACTGCATGCAAGCTGAGAGAATCTGCACATGACAAAGGTGTAACCTAGACCAAAATATCAAAGTTTGATTTTCACTATAATAAAATGTTGCAAATGTTACAAATCCTGATTAATTGTCTCAAAATACATTCCAAATATTTAAATTATCTAAATAAGAGCAAACTTTATCACGAATAATTAGTGAAAACCTATTTGGAACATCCTTGGACTGACATACACAATATACTGACATACTTTTAAAAATGAAAAATGGTTGTCAAAAGTCACTTACAGTCTGGCCGATATCCCACACTTCGAGGAGTTCTTTTAACCAGCAAACTGTCAAATAAAATTAATGTACAACTGAAACATGGAAAAGCACCACATACAAATTTATGAGACTATTTTGATGACAGAGAAGCTGAGTTAGGCCTGAAGGTGCATAACTGACAGCATAATTACACATATTTTAAACCATTACTTTACTTGCAGGTACAAGTGATTATAATGACAAAATCAAAACTTCCTAGAATCATGAATGGTTCACAGCCTAAAGGCTAACTAATAGGTCTGCAAGGAAAAGGCTGGGAGACACTCATCTGGATGGATTTTCACTGTGAAAAGTGACTTTATGGGATTTTATGTATGTTAGGAACATCGGGTGCAATTCACCTTGTAGGTAAAGATGCAACAATCTGGGATGTGGCCCAAGGAAAAAACCCAACAAAAGCCTAAGTTTTATGAAGCAAAAGTTCAGCTGCTTGAATGGAACCTCAATTGCACTTGTGCAACTTGTCCTTAACTGGTTTTCACTGGAAGTACTAATTACCCCATAAAGAAAATGTAATTGATTCTGATGATCAGGATAGAAAACAGTTCCAGTTTCCTAGCACTAATGGTCAGAGGGGTAAAAAGTGTGGAGATACAGAGCTGGGGGCACTGTGGCAGAGAGAAATGCCCTGCTAGCTTAGTTTGATTTGCTCATTCTTCAGCAGAGCACTTCTACCTCTTATAAGACAATCCCACAGGCCTGACATTTGTCTGTCTGGGAAACAGAGACTTAGGGAGGAAAAGAAAAGGTGGTTGATGGCTGAATGCAAACAGGACCAGCATAACTCTGTACACTGAGCACAGACCCCTTTCCATCCTGGATCACCCCTGAAGATGCAGCTTCATTTGCCACAGTCACAGTTTTGATTCTAGTTTCTGAAACTTCTGATTGGGAGACTTAATTTTTGAGAACTGGTGTAGGATTTGATCAAAGAAACCCCAAAATTGTACTAGCATTAGTTCACATCTCCCTACTACAACTACTTAATTGTCTGAAGGAAAATAAATAAAATACAAAAAAACCCCCAAACCAAACCAAACAAAAAACCACAAAAACCCCAACCCAATCAACAACCGCAACGACAAAACAACAACCAAAAAACTGACAAAGAAGAAAAGAAACAGAAGAGAGAAAAGTGAAGCAACTAAGAACGTAAGACTATCTGGAATGATCATGTTTCCCTGGTCAGGTCTTCGGCAGACCCAAATTACTGCAACAGGTTTAAAATACAGGAAATTGGTCTTTGCACATATTGTATTATATTATATTATATTATATTTAAGATTTACACTGTAGTGTTACTACAGTTTTCAGTGACACGTATTTAAAAACTGGCCAGGGAGAAATCCACAACGGCCTCACCTTCAGCAGGTCACCTCCAGATTATCAGCAAGAAGAGCTGTTCTGGTAAGTCTACCAACTGCTTTGACATTGTTATGGCAACACAAGTGATTAGATATTACACCCAGCTCTGCTTTATCTCTAATCCCCTGCAATCATTATGCTTTTACTGGAAAATACACAACCACAGCATAGCAGCGCAAAAGATGCAATTTAAAAAAGTAGGAGGAATGTTGATATTGGTTAATAATACAATATCATCCTCAACATTTCTTGTTGGTTACAAGTTATTTAATTATGAAATGTTTTGAAACGAATTGATTAAAGGTATAACTAAGTAGAAAAGCCTGGAAGAGCATATGGCTGGGTGACTCTCACAGAATGCCCTCCAAAGCTCAGCTGCACTATGCACGCTACACACTCACTCATGTTAGTGTGCAAACTAATTTAATTCTACAATTAAAGAAGGAAAAATAGAAAAAAAATGTCTCCATTGCACAGGTACACCACTGCAGTACAGTGAAGTTGCAGACAGTGCCAGCAGAAACAAACATCTTTGGAGAGACACTACATACAGGTAAGTGACAACCACTAATTCTTCTTATTCCCCCTTCTAGTTAAAGTCTACATTTATGAACTAAATTTATGTTGAAAATTTCTCTATTCACTTGAGAGGGTATTTCTTTTAAGACCAAAAGGTTTACATTCTTCTAGATACTTCTAAACTTGGACTTCAGTGGTAAAACCCCACAAACATTACCATAATACGATAGGCAAAAGGTGTTCCAGGCTTGCACAAGTTATGGCCTTTTGAAGCACAGGAGTTCTTCCAGCAATAAGATTGGAAAGAACAGTGTTTCCAACATCCTTAACATATATATGTGCTAATAACACGCAAAAGTGCTTTAGGAGTTTAAACAAGCAGTAACTTCAACAGATCACTTCACATATGACTCCTGCAGAAATGTTCCCTCCTGTTTCTCCTCCACGGAAATGTGTTCTGTGTTTGTTTTTACTTGTTGGTTTGGGTTTTTTTTAAACCTTCTTAAGGTGAAAACCAGCACAAATAATCATCAAACATTTACCTGGCTACTTTCACCATCTTTGGATTGTACTGTTTAAGTAGAGACAGCAACGTTTTCATTGTTTTACCAGTATCAATTATATCCTGAAAATAAAAACACTCATGTAAGACAGGATATTAAACATGTCAGAGTAGCACTTTCAAGTTTCTACCACTGAAATTGCTCATCCACAGCAGCATGAAAATATGGCAAACTACAGCCTGTAAAAATGCTCACAACCAAATCCAGGTGGCACAAACCACAGTGCTGGGCTTATGCAACCACACTGGGTAAAGTAATCACACACATTAACAAGGGTGCTTAATTGTTGTGGATAACCACGACTTTGGAAGCAGTTGCTGAACAAGAAGTTACTGCAATGACCTTCTTGGCTCCTTCTGGATATTTTATGGCTTGTGCTCCTTGCAGCAATGAGATAATGTCAAATTCAAGTATGATAAGAGTAAAGTTAGTCTCGCTGTTGAGCTCAGTTACAGAGTATTCAACGGGAAGAAAAGCAAGAAGGGAAAACAGGCAGAACAACCCATTATTGCAATTAAAGGAAAAGGACTACAATTTACTTTACAGAGCCAAGAAATACCTGAAGAAATTGCACTGGGAAACCTGAGTGCAGTTCTGAAGTCTAAAACACACTAAAATAAATTTTGACATGGCATTTTAAGCCCATTCACTGCACACATAAACAGAAAATAAAAAGAGAATATATGGCTTGAAACTGAAGCATCAGAAATGGCTTCCTCATTTGGACACAAACAACCACACCATCTTTAGAGGGACAGTCCTTGCCCTGGCCTAAACTCAAATCTATTTGAAGTGAAGGAGGCAGATAGCAAAGAAGCAGCAATGTCCTGGTTTCAGCTGATTTTCCCATGACTCCCAATTAAAACGGAAATCAAACAACAAACTCAACAGAGCACCTGTCAGCATTACCATTAACACTCAATGCTTTTAATCATTAAACTCCAGAGAAGTTAAAGATGTACAGGTATATAAATAAAAATCAAAGTTGGTAAATAAACAGAAGTAGCTACTACCGTGCTCTAAGAGAAAAGCAGAACCTATTACTGATTTTGTGTTGTGTGATGAGCTGTTTATTGGAGATGAATCTCCATTTTGTACAGAATTTTTTTGGACATTAAAGGGGCGCAGTAAAGAAAAGCCTAGTGCTCAAGACATTAAACTTACAATAGATGTGCATTTTATCATTTGACAGTTAAAATGGTGATCAGAAAGTGTTCATATCTGAGTGTGTAAGACGAGTCACTGGACAAATTATTCACTAAACAAATATGAAACTAACCTAATCTGGGGATTACATTAACCTGAAATGGAGCAGATACATAATTAAACACATCTGTCTGTCTGAAGCAAAATATACTTCAAAGGACACCACTGATCACACAATGACTGCTGTATACATACTGTTTTGGTAGGAGTTTCGGAACTGAATGTGCTTCCTGGGGAATAACATAACCTTCTCAAATTAGGAAAATAATACATAGAATTTATGAGAGGAAACATCCTTTCCTTTGGCTGATGAATCAGTTGCCATAGATGTTTCTTTGCTTACAAACATGCCATTTCCATTATTTGGAGCCTTAACACATTATTAGATTGCACACCCACTCTTCCCGTCTACTGCTGCTGCTTCCCTATCCTGAAATTGTCAGTTGTACTCAAAGAAAGTGACATTGGCTGCACATCAGCAATGGTGTTCATCAAGACAGAGGTATGAAAGCAAGCATTAAGCAACAGCACCTACCAGGCAATCAAACTGAGCTGTACTGAACCTGGTATCACCCAGAGAACCATGACAAGAGAGAGGAATGGGAATTTAGCAATTGCAAAACACCGATGAAGAATTAGCATTCTCTGTGTCACTATCCTCTAAACAAACTACACACAGGGACACTGGGCTTAGATCTGTTCTTCACATATTTTAGGATACTCATACCAGGAATCTCTTTCTACCTCTGCAGTTTAATTTCCTAGCTTGCTGTGATGAACCCAGAACAATAAAATGCTTAGTATCACTTTTTTTCAAGCTACTTTTTCAAACAAAAAAAAAAGGGAAAAAATTAGACATTTTAGAATTGACAAAATCTCAGAAAACTAAAAGAAAATACAAACAATTTTAGATGGATGTTTTCCTGGTTAAATATAGTAATCAAATTGCAATTTGAGAATTCGAAGCACAGCTTAGTTCAAGTTCAGAGACCACCTGCAAAATTCAGGCCTGAAATCAGAACCTAGAAGCCTTGAAACCAGAAACTGTAGGTTTTCTGGCTTAAGAATAACTTCTATTAGAACTCTTTTACCTGTCACACATTAAAACTTCTAAGTGAAACATAGTACTTACTTCTACGATCAAAACATTCTGGCAGGAAGAAAAAGAAAAAGAAATCCATTAGTATCTAGACAACATACAATTTCTTATTAATCTTCATAACTCATTTTCAGTGCAGTTAAATATTTGTACCACCATTTATGAATGTTTACATGTGTAACAGCAACTGCTTTGTAGTTTAACATTTCTGATACTCTAATAACAATTAGCTGAGATTCTTCTCAACAGCTCATTTTAAGTACAGTCTTTGAATTATTCAGACTTTGAAAATTCTAGACATATTCAAAAGAGATCAAAACAGAGTCTATACCATTTCTATTCTTCTAGAGAAGAGTGTCCTACTGCAGAGACATGTACAATTTTGTCTACAGAACCTACATCCTTTACATTGACATACATGTCTTAAAAATCACATATGTGTGAGGAGAAGGGGAAAGTGATGTGTTCTGACAGAGCAGGAGCAGTGGTGCTTTAACCCCGGACACCTGGCTCAACAATCTCCATGGAACCATGGGAGAAAAGCAGATTCCCAATTTACATTCCCCTATTTCCTCCTCTTGTCACTGCCTGCCATGGAAACCTCTGTTCCTGATGTGGGCTGCACCTTGCACATCTCGACAGTCTGAATTCCCACCACTCCTTCAGTGGAACACCAACACTGACACACAAAGAGCTGTACCTTTCCAGTCAAGGTTGAGAGGTCATCTCCCCCAATGACTTTGATATCTCCAGTTGACTGATCATTCTAAGAAAGAGGAGGGTGAACATTAGCACAACCAGAATTAAACTGTTTTTCTTTTTGCAGTAAATATCAAAACTGTGAAGTACACAACAAGTAAATGTTAAAGCTTTCAGAAGCATGGCAGCGGCAGCACCTCTCTATGAATAAAGAAATGACAAATGATCAACTTCAAAGATGGTATTTCAGATTGAAGACTGTTTGACAAGACATTTGCATCAACACAAGCATCTTTCATCTGTGACCATTATACACACATATGTATCTAAAAAGCAAGGACTTACTATGCATTCTCTACAGATATAGAAACAGGACAAAAAGCATTTTTGGTTTCCAAGCTACAGGATGCTATATAGCTGGTAATTTACATTTTAAACTTTATTGCTTTAGAAAGTCTTACTCTGAATAAGAATAGGCAATCATAACAAGAATAGTCAGCAAACAAGGCACTGATTACTGTTTAGAACAGTAAGTTACAAAAATAGCCAGGAAAGCTTATGCTTAGTTTACAGCCAATATTGGTAACAAATCAAATTAGTTCTTATACAACTGAACAGCAACACAGGTATAACATTGCTACGCTGCATTTTGCTTCAGCAAATCTAAACTGTGATAAAAACATGAATGAACTGTTAAAAACAGTTAAGGAAAGTTAAAAACTGCTAGGAGTGCCTCACAAATCTTTGCAGTTTATTAAACTCACTGAACTGACTTTAAACCTTGACAGTGTCTCACAGCTCATATTAGATGTCATATGCAGCTGCTGAGTTCCTGAGCAATGAAAGGGTGAAAAAACAGTTAAAGATTTCTGACACGGGTCGTAACCAGATTTCCACTGGCAATAACTTTGATTAATCATTAAGCAATGTTTTAATCATCTTCAGGAGCCCTATTTCCGAATTCAGTACTGGTAAGACTTTAATGCTTCATGGTTTAACACATAAGAGTTTTACTGTTTAGATCTGCCTCCCTGTCGTCACTGCTGGAAAACAATAATGTTCTACAAGATTGTAACTCCTGACTCAAGTGACTCCAAGATCACCTTTTAAAGTGGCATTTTAAGCTCCTTACAGTATCTGCTGTAAGGTTTGGTTAGCAGAGACCTTTCAGAATACTGCTTTGACCAGCCTAACCAGAGGTTACCATGTACTCCACTGAAAATCCCTATGTTCAGCAGTGACAGTGCAACACATCCACTGGTTTTTGGCTGCCCTTCATGACTGTACAAGCAACATTTTCTCATTTCCACGCTTAGATGAAGGAGACTGGTGAAAAGCCATTCTTCTTGTAACACAAACTGCTTGTCAAGAATACTGAGAGCTGGATCTGATCACAAACACTGTCTTTCCATTTCTTAAAAGCTTTCCAGATTATTAAAATTCATCTGCAAGGACTTGGAAAACTGGAGTTACAAGCAAAGTTTAATCATAGCTTGATCATGTCAGTATTCTTAGAGAATTATTTTGGGTGCAGTACAGTATGAACTTTGCATTGCAACGCAAAAAAAACCCCATATGCTTGTAAATATTAAATGATCAGTTTGAAACAAGAATAGAACTTCAATTACATCAATTACAGAAACATTACAAAAGTTCATCTGCTTCATTTATGCGACCAGGATATTTTTAACATCTTTTATCCAGTTTGTAAAGGCAGGCAGCATGATCCAGTAATCACATCCAGAGACAGCAACAAGAGAGTTGAAAGCTCCACTTTCAACTGCCCATTACAGTTTGTGATGGTTTTCACACCACTGAACACAGATCCCTTCATGTAGCAAAGCACAGACCAAAAGTACAGAGCAGATTTAGCATTCTGACACTATTACTGATGGAAGACCCAGTCAAGCTGTTGCATAGATGTCCACGATAGGATAATCTTATCCAGTCTATCAAATTATGCAATCTAAACGACCTACATTTGGATATTAATAACCACCTAAGAGAGTCTACAGAAAAGAAATGCTCATGAATAGTGTAGTGGAAGCATCCTGTAACAGCAGCTCCTCACTCATCCAGAACAAGGAGACATTCTTTTACAGAATTGGCTAACAAAAAAGAAAACCCTCAAGCCAACACCTCAAGGAAAACGTCTGGCTTCAACAGCTTTCTGTCTACATTTCTCAGCTTTTCTCCTCATCCACTTGTTCCTATAGTAAAACCAGGATTTTAATACCCAACTCCCCTATTAATATCAAGGCACTGTTGTTCTGAGGGGGGATAAACAAAAACAGCTGTAGTAAAGAAATGAACCAAAACACACCTGAAACACCGGTAAAAAGGCAGCCTTCCTTTTTAACAGAGGGTTTTTTCAGGTGTTTCACACTATTTCTCCAGTATTTTTTTCTGAGTTGTTAGAAAGTAGAGAGCATGAAAGGGTGTTGTCTTTGTATTGATTTCTTAAAAAAGCTAAGTAAGTTATTGGAAGTGTTCCTTAGTGGAGAAAGCAGAAGATACACAATTTCCTCTCCAAGAAAAAACTGGAGGAAGCCATCATTTCCTATTCTCTAACCTACTATTCTGTAATAGAGACATTCAGTTTTCTGCAGCTTTTACAGGCAGAATATATGGGTATGTGGGGGATTTGGGGTGGACTGGAGGCAGGAGCCTCCCCTTTCGGGAGGCACAGAAGAAAAGAGGCTCAGACTGCTCTCCCTCACTGATTTTAACACAAAGTGCCTTGTGAGATACAACCAAAGGCTGGCACGAGCCCTTCTGCCCAGCCTTGCACTCTCATTAAAGCACATAACTAAATTAGGGCCTCGTGCTCTGCAAATTGAGTGTGGTCTCCAGGTAACCCCTGGACAGGCAGCTGTGTGTGCCTCGGGCAGCTTGTCCTGCAAAAGGATTGGACCAAAGCCCCACGCAGTTCTTGGCTTTGTCATGACACATTAATGGAGAGCTTGACAGGAATCATGGATTTATTAACCTCTGCAACAGTCCAAACTAAGCCGTAAATAATTCCATCTCGGGTTTCACAGTTTAATGTAACAAAGGATGAGAGTGATGTTTTCAATTCAGTTATCTGAATTTTTCTGCTGGAATAGGCATTGGTCTACAACTGTGACAAGTAACGCTGCCTTCAATGCAAAGCTGGCGACACAGAACAAACAGCATAACCTTGTGAAACAATGTATTCAAACACTCTAAACTGAAACCAAAAGAAGTCATTATTTCCATCTTATAGGTGGTCTTAGGGGAAAAAAAATAAATTTCTGAAATCCCAAAAATGTGAGACTTGGCTGGCAGTAAGCTGGAAATCATCCAGTGCTAACAAACACCTGCTTCTTCCCCTGACCTGCACAACAAAACCCTGTGCTTCCTTCTATAAAACCTGAAAGTTACCTTGTGTTACAGAATGTTCTGTTTCCTTACAAAGCTCTTATGTTCAGAATCAAAATAAATTCTTTCCCTAAAAACCTAAACCCAAGGCAACCTATGCCTTGTCTTGAAAAGGTAATGCCATATTCAGAGGCTAATAATCACAAATCTAGGTTTATGTATCTAGTGTTTCCTTATGGCCAAATACAACTAATTTTGTCCATTGTTTGGCTCATCCAAACAAAAATGAGATAGGGAACCATTTCTGCAGCTTTCAAGTCATCCTGTCCAAGAATGATGTCTGGGCCTTATAAAAACTCCCAGAATTATTTTTTTTTAATAATAGTTGCAGGAGAATTCTCTGTACCAGTCTAGAGCCACAGCTTCAGAGATGGAGGAGAAAGCAGAGAGGAAATTGTTGAACAAGTAAAGGACATGTAAAGGGTCTCTCTCCTCAGCATAATGATTTTACTGGGGTGAGGAGATATCAAGGTCTAAAAGAAAACACATTATATAATAAGGTAGAGAAAGAGTAAATTGGATTGTGACTCTTAATTCCCTTAATTATTTGTTTAATATTAGCATATTAGGGCAGTACCAATATTAAACCACCTCCGTTAATAATTTGTAGTCAACTTAGCTAAAAATCACACAGTACTGCATAGATACTTACACAATAACTCTTCAACCTAATGAAGTCGACTGTCATGGGGATTGATTTGTCACTGTTCCTGTTCAGGGCTTTGATGTAGTCTAATAAATCAGCAAAAAATTTATAGCCACCCTTGAGTACACAGAGTGCCACAATGTGGTGTCCTCCCATGCCCTTCATAATTTCTCGTGCCAGTCTCTCCGTCCTAAACAAAACCAAGGAAGAGTGAGCTGTCACAACATTTCATTCGTTCATCACAGCAGCAGCGTTTGATACTCCTAGCAGCAGCAAACACACGCAGCAAACTTGGAAACACATTTTGCTTGGAAATATTTGCCCACCGATTCGGTCACTTTTACGCGTGACTGGTCAACAAAGTTTTGCTTTTCAAGGTTAACCCAACAGTAGTGCTGCCAAACGCTCTTGTTTTTCTACGTCACAGGCAGCCAAAGCAAACCTTAACACCCTGAAACTGTTTCACTGTCAGATACGAGACATGAAGGTGTGTTTTCTCCTCCCAAAGACAGGTTCAGCTTCCATGCAAAGAGCAACGTAAGCTAACACAACCCCAAAGGCAGTAGCCCTCACAGGCTGATGAGCAAGAAAACTCTCAAATCGTAAACTGAAGAATTTATTTGCCAAATCAGAATGCCAGAAATTTGTCCTGAAAGCACAATACAATACCAGCAAGGCAGAGCAAGAGAACACTGCACCGTTTTTCTGCAATAATTGTTTCTAAATTTATCTTGCCATTTATTTTAGAAAGCATGGTCTGTATTTATTGCGTGCCAGCTGACAGCAGGTTTCTCAGAGAAAGCCAACCATTATAAACTTTACGTCAATTCCTTAATGATGTGTACTTTGTCCAATTTTTTCCTCTATATGGACTTCCAGTGTAAAGTTTTAATATTTAAAAAGAAATTTTTTTTATAGGGATGCTCATTGTATCTAGTCAAACAGAACCACGCAAAATCTAGATGCGTTCCTAGTCACAAGACCCCCTGGAAGACCCACCCAGCACCACTCATAAAAGACTTATATTCACTCAATTTGTTGTTCATTCTCACAAAGGAAATTAGCAACTTCCAAATACAAAGTTAAACAAAAATGTCTTGTAGGTTTATGAGCACATTTCTGATCTCACAAGATAAAACTTGCACAGCACATCACAGATTCCAGCAACCACAGAAGTGACAGATTGATATTTGCAGAGGATAATGTCTTTCTCAGAAGGCAGGAGAAAGTTGGATGTTATTTACCTACCACATGAACATGAGAGAGTCTAAAATGATGTGATTAATAGTTTACTTTTATTAGTATCTTATGGAAATTCAAGAGACTATATTTTCAGACTGAACTGACACAACAAAATGTCTTCTAGTTAGATTTTAAGAAGGTAAAACATCACAGAAACACTGGAAAGAAAGTCCTAAGTTGCTACAGACTACAAAACTTTGCTTGAGAATTATGACCAATTTTCAAAGAATAGCATGACTCCAAATGTACAAACTCTTAGAAGCCAAAAAAAAAAAAAGAGATTAATTGTACATTCTAGTCTCTAATTAAATGTAATCTATTTAGACAGTCTCCAAGCAGCAAAATTATCACTGGGAGATGTTTATTCCAGTTTCATGCAATCAGTGTACCATCTGAAGTCCAACCAACCTGTCCATGATGAGCCCATGAGGAATATAGACTTTTTCCAAATCATCTGCATAATGTTTAGGTATGCAGAACAAATCCAGGTCGTAACCTTGTTCATCATCGCCAATCTGAAAAGGAAATAACGTGAGATTTCTACAATGCCTTATAGAAAGTCTGTGCTGAGAAACTTCAAGTCCTTTGCTTTATTCAGTAAAAACTATCAAACCCATGAGTAAAACCTATCAAACCCACAACGCTCTTTAGAACCACCTTACTTTCCCTCTCTCTAAAAACATCAGCCACACTAAACACAGAGTAAAGTGTAATCTAAGAGTTCACAATGGCTACTTGAAATACCGTGAGTTGTTATGCAATGCAATGTGTGAAAGAAAGTCCTACAACGCGCTCCTCCAGTGGAGAGCAGGAAAGGAAGTTACTACACCTCAGTGAAACTATATTCCATTACAAAAATAATCAAGCTTTTTAACCCCTTTGATTTTCCTACTGTAATGCAAAACCTGCATCTGCAATTAAGCAAGCAGAGGTTCTGACATGGACACCTTCCAAATCTCCACAACACTCGATCACAACAAAATGCACGAGCCAGTGTGCAGGACAAGACAAGAGAGCTACGTGAGCATGGTAAGTCATGCTGCTGTGGAGCAACTCTGCTCTGACCACCGTTTCCAAAACAGAGAGGTTCAAGATCATTCAGAATCTGAAATTCAAGCTTTCAGCAACCTGTTCCACAAGGGCAAAGCCCCTGTATGAAACAGCCTGCAACACTGGCAAGTGCATATTAACTAGGACAAGGGATTAGCATACATACATAATGATACCAAACACTGCTGAGGTTCAGGGCACACTGTCACATCAAACAGTCTTCCTTGAATCCTAACCCTGCTGCAGCTTGAAAATAAAGTGATTTTTAAAAAATTACTTCCCTCTCTGGTTATGTAGCTGAACACTACTATGTGAAAAAGAATTTCAGAGGGAAAACAGAAGGTTAGTGCTGACAGCTCACCAGGGCAGGCATTTCAAGTATCCATTTTGGCTACCAGTACCGTTGCAGGACTCAACTCTTATTTCAGTGCCTGTGGAAACACTCACCTGGCCAGTGGTCAGCCAAATGTTTACATGGGGTTTTTGTTGATTAATCTTTAATGAGTATTTCATCTGGGGAATTTCACTATCATTTCACCCTCCCATCCAAAACTGACCTTGTGTGAGCTACACACACACAGCTCGAGCTCATGGTCCCTGCAGTCCACGCGGCTGCTATAGCAGCTGCTATAACAGGCTGCTATTTTAAGAAATAAGGCAGGTCCCTCCCAAAACTCATGGGGTTTTCCTTTGGTGAGACTCATCGTTATATCCAGCGCGTCTACTAAACCTTCCTTTCTGCATCTGGCAGGGAATGGGCCCTTCCTACAGGTTTTATCAGGCTTTTTATGGACTGCAGGGATTTACTGTCGCAACCTCGCGGCCGTCACAGCTCTCGGCCATCAGACACCGCACGCACTTCATCAGCACTGGCACTTGCTTTAAAAAGATTAATAAAAAATGAGCATTAAGCGCTTTAGCAGATGCGGCAATTACGCAAAAATATAAAGGATGCTGCTCCTGCAGAACCAGACCCAGCTGACACACGTGGGGTTCTCCCGACCGGAGCCTCCCGCACGCCGGGAACAGCAACAGGAATAGGAAGTTGTGCCGCGCTGGGGGAAGTTCTTCCACCTTCGCTCCGGAGGCGCCAACGCCGGCTTTGCCCGCCGCCCTCGGGCTCCGGATCCCCCCGGATCCCACCGCGAGGGACCCGCGGCCGCTCCGGGAAGGGACGCGCCCGGCCGGGGGCAAGGAGGGCAGGGACGGGCAGCCCCGGGCCCGGAGCCGGGAGACAGGGGCTGCCCTCAAGGTGACTCCGCGGGGCGGCGGCTCCCGGCGCCCAGGGACGCGACACGCCACGCCACAACACACGCCACACCACGCCACGCCATGCCATGCCACCCCCCGCGTTCCCTCACAGATCACCGCGTTCCGGGCGGCGGGCGGGGGACAGCGGCCCCGGCATCCCCCGTCCCGCGGGCGGCAGCCCCCGCACTCACCACGATGCAGGGGCTGGGGGTCGCCATGGAGCGCGGCCCCGCCGGCGGCGGCTGCGGGCGGCTCGGAGCGGCGGGAGCGGGCGCTGGGAGCCACAGGAGCGGCGGCGGCAGCGGGCG
>VZTG01000125.1:383148-419520 GCA_013397845.1 Melanocharis versteri
GTGCCCTGGTCTGGTTGACAAGGTGGTGTTGGGGCATGGGTTGGACTCGATGATCTCAGAGTTTTTTTCCAACCTAATTGATTCTGTGACTCCTGTGTCCAGGGGGAACAGGGTGCTGTCATTCCAGAACCAGGGACAGGATGCACATCCATTAGGTGTTCACATCCATGGAGGGGTTCCACAGACAGAGGTAGAATAAGAAAGCATGGATAGTTCCAGTGGTCTCGAATGGGAGAAAGAAAAGAAAAGTGTCAACTTTTCCTGTAGGTGTGGACAATAAGGACAATTAAGGACAATACAACAGTGCAAATGGAAATTCGTGATTTCTTATGTAGCAGCTGAAGAGTTTCCCCTTCTTTCTCTAAGGGGTGGAAACCAAGTTTTATTTTATGCTGCATAAAATCTTGGTGTTGAGAAAAGGATAATGATTCTTAAAAATAACTTTGCTCATAAAGAACTGTAGCAATAGCCCTCTGATATGCACCTAGCATTACTGTTGGCTCAGAAAACACAAGGAAATCAAATTAAGTGTTCCTTTGTATAAAACAACCAATCTAAGAAAATTTTAGCTAAGCAAATGGGCACACTCCCTCGTGAGTGCTGTATTATTACAGTCTGGGCGGGTTAACTGGAGTGGGTGGAAGGAGCCTTCATTAAGTTGCCTGGAGCAGCAGCATGAAACACACCCTGCAGCTAAGGGATATCAGGAACGTGTCATGGCTGGACTGTTTCCAGAAGGCCAGGAAGAACAGCTGCCCTGTCAAGTTCAGGGAGAGCCTGACATTAGTGGGCAGTGGGCAGTATCAACGCAGAGACTCTGCAACCTCAGAAGAATTGCAGATCTGATTTTATTTTAGTTACTGAAGACGTTTCTCATTAATGACTAATATCAATGTCTGCCACTAAAAGCAGCACCCAACAGCACCTTTCTGATGGCATGCAGGAGTTGTTGGCTTGACTTCCATGCGGTTTCTCCCCAGCAAACAAAACCATTAGTCCTGTTTTGCCCTTCTGGATGAGCAGTTTCTTTGTTCCTCCTGCTGAACAGCACATTCCTGGATCCAAAGCATTTCTGGTCCTGCTGGCATCCCATCATGGAGGGAAAAACAGATTTACAGAAGCAAAAGTATTTGCTGATATTACAGGAAGTTGGTTAGCTGAGATCAGCACCAGATTTAGTAGATGACCAGTTTTGCTCTTGCTGGTACGAGGCCACTGAGGCTTGCAGGGCAGGGTGAGGGAGGGGGTTCAGAGGTACCTGGGAGCTGCACATTTTCTATCTAGATGATGCATAAGGTGGGAAAGCCAAAGTTTTGATTTCTCTGGTATGCAGAGCTTTTTGCAAGGCAAAATAATGTAATAAATGTGCAGCGTGTTTTGTCTCTGAGTAGACTCTTGATTTCATAATTATTCTCTGTTGCCAGCCAGGCATATCTCAGGGCTCTGGCCCAGTGAACCATGGCCTGTCTGAGCACCAGTTGTAAATAATATTGTTAACAGACTTTTTAAAACCTTTCTTGGTAACCACATGCCCCGACTGGTGGGGTGCCTGGAGGTAGCAACTGGGTATGCATCTTTTGGAAGCACCTGAAATGGTGTGGGCTGGGTCAGATCTTCGGGTCAGTGCCCATTCACCAATTCCCCGCTCTTCTCCCCATTTTTACCTCCCAGCTTTGCCATTGCTGATGGGTGACTCACATGGAATCAGCAGAATTTATCTGTTGGTTTTGTTTCACAAAACAAGTCTCCTGAAAAAGGCAAAGAGTACAACCAATTTTCAGTAGATTAACTAGACCAGCAGGACTCCCTTGTGACCAGAAATCTGTCTGTGCAGACAGAATGGGGGAAGATGGAGAATTGCAGGGATATTAACCCAGTCCTGAGAGGAGCACCACCATTTTTAATCAAGAGGAAAACCAAAAATAAGTATCCGATTATATTATATAGAGAGCATTCACTAGAATGTGAATTTAGCTCACAAGTATCCCATCTTCATCATGGCTGCAGAGAAACCCCTCCACTCTGACTAGTAGTTTAAATAGAATGTAATTATTTTTCTAGCCAAATGTTTCGAATGGGAGAAGAAGTCAGATGTACCAAAACACCATTTAAAAAGGGACACACCCTTCCTGAGAAACAGGGAATAGATGTTGTTTGTTGCAAAACACCTTTTAAAATAATGTTCTTGTTCTCTGTCTTGTTGATTCCTGTGAAGATTTGTCATCACAGTGATTCTCAGTAGTGACAGTCTCCATGGATTTTGGAAAGTGGTACCTATCTACTTACTGGTTTCAAGACTGGGATATCCTGGGTAGTGAGAGTTTATCAAGTTTTCTCTCTCTGCCCAGCTAATAACTGACAGTTTACTTACCAAAATTAAGATAAGCAAAACCTTTGAACTGATGTACTTCTCTGGAGCTGGAGATAACTTCTTTTTTTCACTAAAAAGGTTTTCACAGTCCAGGATGGAGGTTGGGGGAATTACAGACATTTTGCTCTTTATGTAGTAGTGCAAGAACTGCTCAGTGACACAAAAATGACACAATTAGTACAAAACACTCAGCAGTGCCTGATCACAAAACATGAACCATCCTGAGAAACGCAGCCTGGATTGCTGCAGACCAGGCCGCTCTTTGGGCTGGTATTTATGGCATTTATCAGCTTTCGTTTGCAAACATCCGTTAAGAATTACGCCAGCGGCCCAGGCTCAGCGGGACAGACACGCGGCGGCTCTGTCACAACAGAGCGGAGCGGCCGGCGCTTGGCACCGCGCTCACCCACGACACCCGCAGCCCTGCCCGCGGGAGGGACGCGGGGCCAGCTGCTGCGGGGGCCAGCTCGCCCGAGGGCCCTCAGGAACCGAAACAAGATTATTGAAAATGGCACAGAACAAGCAAAGGCAGATCCCGTCACTGAAGCAGGGCATGGGCTCAGCGCTGTCAGACCTGGCACAACCCTGTGCTGTGGGGCCTTGTGCCCATGGAGGAACCTGAGACTTTGGCAGGCCAAGCCCCACGGCTGTGACCGAGCACGTGTGGTGAACCTTCCCCCAGCAGCTCTGGGGTCTGGGCTTGCTCCTCTCCCTGCTCTCCAGAGACCTTGTTCCCTGGCACAGGAGAGCTGTGAGAAGTGGCTTGGATGGAGAGGAAGGCACACCTGAAATCCAGAGACCCACCCAAAGGACACTGTGTTTGTTTGAACCTGTCCTGACACAAGGGTTGAAGCCTGAGCAGTGAAACTACCAGGAAGGTATTTTTCTTTTTTCTTGTTGGAAATGGCTGTTTTCCAAGCTCAGCTTGACTCACTGGATGGCGTGTCCTGATGGAGTTGCTGACTGAGTAAGAAAATAAGAAAGTTCTTAAATACAACCCCAGCTCAGCATCACCTGCAGAGCCACTTTCAGAGCTCCAGCACCAACCCGTTGCTGTATGAGCACCATCCCTGCTGCCACACGAGGGGGAAAGCAGTGTTTATCAGCCACTGTCACGTTGTGCTGCAAACCCTGTGCGAGGACACGGTAAAGCCCAGGCTGACCTCCTTCCACTCCTCCCACACCTCCATTGACTGCAGCATGGCCCTTCCCACCCTCAAGGAGTCACCTGAGGTCCCCAGCAGTCCCTTGCAACAGCAAAGCAGAACAAAGAGCAGGGCCATGGATGTTACAACAATCAGATTCCTCCCTTCACTGTACAGCAAGGAATAGTGAAAGGTACATTTTCTCCAAGGGAACCTTTTCTGCTCCCCTTATTCAGCAAGACTCATATCAACAAGACACCTGGGTGACCCAAAAGATTCTATGTGGCACATTTCAGTGTAAGCTCTACCAAAATTAACATGACTGATGGCAGCCACGTTACCCTGCTGGTTTTCTCAAAATTAAATGGTCTCTGGGAGCACAGGAGAGGACAGATGTCCACATTGCAACATGCACGTGCAGCAAACTCCCAGGGCTACACTGGAGTAAAAGGACTTCTGGGAGATGGGCTGTGCATGGGAAGTGCTCTTGCTCTTAGTCCAGCACCTTATTTTAGCCAACAACTTAGTTAACGCAGCCTCAATGTTTTCAGTCACTCCTTAGATGGAGGCATGAAGCAAGAAACCAAGGGAACCCTGTAGCAGGACTTCAGCCTGGGATATCTGCGCTGGAAGCTCATTTGCACACACCTTCCACTGAAGCCTGAGCGAAGGCTGGACTACTCCAAATGCAGGTGGTTGGTGCTGGCAGGTCCTCCCACTAGGGAAGGGTGATTGAGGGAGGAGAGTTGTGGGGTTCTCCCCCTTGCTCAGTTGTTTTCAGAGGAGTGAACAGGTTAATCTGCTTCCACCAGGCATCCAAGTGCAGGAGCTGCCTGCAAACCCCAGGAGCATTTCTAAAAAGCTGTGGAACGCTTGCTGTCCCTGAGGTGTCTGTACAGCCACACACAGGTGACCCAGGTGCAAAGATTGCTTACAAAAAAAACCCCACAAACCTGGAGCCTGTTGACACCAGCATGGACATAGGGGCCAACAGGCGTGAGGACAGAAACTTGAGAGAAGGCAGGAGGCAGTGGCAGGGCTGTCTGAGTACCAGGGGAGAAGGAAGAGGAAGAGCAGCACAGAGCACAGCCAGCAGCCTGATCAGGTAACTCGCTGACGAGACAGAAGGGCTGCACTCGCCAGGGCTGGCGGATCCAGCTGGCACTGCCTGAATGCACACTAAGCATCAGGTGTCAGGGCTCACATGCCAAGGCCCCTGCCTCCCATGCACATCCTGGCAGCTGTTCAAGTACCTCAGAAATCTTCTCTGGGCAGATTACAAGGGAGGCGGAGATGAGACGCAAACACCAGGCCAGGAGGGAGCTGCACTTGAGGACTCCCCTCTCCTTTGCAAGTCTTGAGTTGCGTGGTACGAGTTGGCAAGATTGTAATTCAGATCCTCAAATATGAAATGCTGTTCTAGGAGTAAAACCTGATTTGAATCTGGATTTGTGTTAAGGGTGCAAGGCTGGATGAGGTGCCTGACAAGGACAGAGTCCAATACTTCAGTTGAAGAGTGCTTTTAGAACTCAGTTTATATTTAAAAAGGAAAAATAAATGAATTTTTAGAGTCCCAAGCTAAACGACCAGGCAGCAGGAGCTAGAATTCCTGCTGTCACCCACCCAGAACCTGCTTGAGCCAGTGGAAAGCCCCTTCAGAAAAAAAGCCCCTATCCTCAAAACGCCCCAAGAAACAGGGGTGGGAAGGGGGAGAACTGCTCTCAAAGGACTGCCAGACCCCATAGCAAGGGGAGAAAACCACCTTTTTTCTGGGACAGAGAAAACAGGACCTCACCTGAACCCTCCCTCCAGACAGCTAGAAAGCTGAAGGTCCCAGAGAAAGAAATAAGCTTGATGCTTTTTAAAGCTGTCTGGCTGCAGATGCTGACCCGACGTAGTGAACAGTATGTTCACATGCAGAACAGAGCACCTGCACCTGTGGCTGCAGAAATGTAAGATATCATAGAGTGCTCAACAGAGATGACAATAGGAGAATTTTGCTCCAAATAACACTTTTTTTGCCAAAGCTCTGTTCTTATCTCTTAACTGAAATCCATTCCTCAAATTGTAAATCTGTGATATCTGATGGGCTAATACAAGTTTTACACAGTGATAGCATCAAGAGTTTTTAAATCTACCAAGGCTTATCAAAGTCTCAGGTTGCTTGGTTTCTTCAGAGCCTGGAAAAGTTTTCCAAAACTCAGCTTCCTGCTGGTGTAAATATTGTTTGGCAGCATCAGAAAGGCTTTCCAAGGGGAAGTGAGACAGACTGGAGCTCCTGTCTCTTTGAACCCCTGCCAAATGTATCTTAAATTACAGACTTAGACTAGTGTGGTCCTGCTCTTGATGAGAGTTTAAAGAGAATGTAAAACACAATGACACTGATCTTCTGTTTAACTGCCACACAAACCAGATAATTGGATACAGAGGATTCAAATAAAACTGAGTATTTGATAATACAAAATTGAAAGGGAAAAAGCCAGCTATGCAAAATTACTGTGTTATCAGTGATTCTTGATCATTTTCATAGCTGAAAATGACCCAGAGATTTAATTAGTCTTGGAAAATATTCTTCCTATAAAATCATGATAAAGGAAAATGTGAATCTCGTTATGTCTAAACAATCAGCAACTATTGAAACAAAGGAAGCTTGATACTGAAACTGAAACATCCGTCTTCATAGTAAAAATGTACAGAAGAATGTGACGTGATTTATTTTAGGGCAAAATGTTGGCACTAATAAGCAATAAAACACTGGAAAATATGGCAAACTCTAATAGGTTATAGGCTTCAGTGCCTGAATGATTCACTGCTGTCATTCAATCCAACTGCCCAGAGTCTAGTGTTTATTCTTTTTAAAGCAGTCTTATTTAAGGAACCAACTTTCCAATTTCGTATCACCGCACTGGGATTTAAGGATGTTTAGTTAACAGCAATTTGGAGAATTTTAAGACCTTCTGCAGCCCAGCTACTGCACTTCTCACTCTGCAGGAAAGCACTTTTTGGATGCGCCACCTGAGCATTTCAGTTTTAGATCAGAGACCTCCTCCCTGCTTTGAACTTTGCAGACTCCAGGGATTGACAGCGCCAGTCTCAACCATGGTTCAGGTTAAAAAAACCCCTGACCTTAGATCCTGAATAAGCTACCTGCACAGTGGAAGAAGCTGAAATTGAGACAACACAGCGGGGTATAGTAAGATTAAAAGCATTGCTAACTGTGCCTAACTTCAGTGACTTTCTGTTTTGGAGAGGCATTTGGGCTTAAAGCTCTCAGGCAGCTGCATGGCTGCCTGCCAGAAGGAAGTTCACAGCAAAGCTGTTTGCACAGCATCAGCCTATTTTTAGTGTATGGGTCGGGAGGGAGTTTCTCCCTCCCCCTGTCCCAAGCCTCTGAAATGCTCTTCACTGGCAGGCAGAGCCTGATGGGAGGCTTTGCACAGGAATATGGAATTTCTTTTGGCCAGCAGAGTAAAATTGGGTCTTGCACGTGTGCCAAGCAACCTGAACGTCTACCCAGGGTATGGAAAGCTGGGCAGCACTAGCCCTGGTTGCTTTCTTCTCAATGGGAACGTTGTTTTAGGAAAAATAAAAGCAGAGAACCCAGTTTGAACAACGTAAGACACCATCTCTGGCAAAAATTCAGATAAAGGTTTAAGATTCCTGCCACAGTAATTGGGTAAGAGAGCAGCCACTCCAAGCTCTATATCATCCCAGTGCACACACACACAGAGAATTAAGAAGTGGTTTGTGTGCACTAATCCCACACATTCATATGAAGTACTGCTGTCACTTTGCTTATTCTTGCACAACAAAAATGTACATTTAAGGTATGGGATGCATTTACTTTGAAAGCTGAAGCGCTCCCAAAAATTTGAAATGGAAGCATGGAGAGTGCCTTGCACTGGGCGGCGTCGGAAAGTTTGTACTGACTCTGCAGACACGGGCCACACTGCCAGTGTGCCCACAGATGTTATTACCACAAGTGCTATTTTAAAAGAAGGGATGAGAAAGGAAACACATGGCTGTGAGCCCCGGGGCTGTGCTCCAGAGCTTTGCCAGCACAGCGTTCACTCCAGAGCAGCTCTGACTCCCTCACAGGTCTGGGTGCGAGAGGGTCACAGGGCAGTGTAGGAACTGTGAGCTCTGCACTGCCCTTAACCCCTGCACCTCCAACCCTCGCCTGTGCCAGCCCTGTGCCATGCCCACCGATTCTTCCTTTCAAATCTCAAGTTCCAGAGATTCCACAACCTGCCCGGGAAAGGTATTCCAGAGCTTCTTTGCTGCTCCTGCTGTCAAGGCCAACTGCCCATATAGATGTTTTAGCTCAGTATCTCCCGCTGTAATAGAATCTCTTTTTCTTGTCCTACTTGCAGCAGTGGGAGAAAGTGTTTATTTCCTTCTAACCTCTAACTGATTTGAAAACACCTCTCCCATCACCTTGAAACCAGCCCAGTCATCCATCCTGTCGCCCCTCTCATTGCTTTTCTCCAGTCATCTCCAGCTGATCCCCATTTTCCAGGAAGTGCAGTGCCCACAGCTAAATACCACGTTCCAGAAAAGGCTTTCTGCTACCACATGAGGAAGAGCGACCACGCCATGTATCTTACAGATTACATTCCTGTTCATACATTCCATAACAACATTTGGGTTTTTTTTCAGGAACAGGATGCTGTTGAATCATGTTCAGCTGGTGACTGGCTATAACCCCAGGAGAACTCTTCTGCTCAACTGCCACTGTAGCAGCCTGGCCTGTCCCATCCTGTATTTGTTCAGCTGATCACAGCTTCTGCTGAAGTGTACAAATATGCATTTGTCAAATCCATTGCTGGACTTACTGCATCACATGCTAACTCTCTTGAATTTCTCAAGTTCACTTTCAATTGTATTTGTCTTCTGCTCAGTCAGCAGTTAGCCCAAGTCTGGTGCTCCCTACAATTTAATCAGCATATGCCAGCCAAGTTGTTAATGAAAATACCAAGTAATCTCAAATCAGAGCAGAACTGCAGAGAATCCCCCTCAATACATCCCTGCAGCATGAATTTTTAATAATTACTCTGAGTAGGGTTTTCCAAACAGTTTTTATAACCTCACTTTTAAATTGGTGTCAGACCACATTTCCCTGCTATCTTATGTAGTCATTAAAGTCACTTAAAATAAAGCTGTGCTCACTGCTTCTCCTCTGCTCAAGGAGTTTGTTAACTTGGTGCAGATTACCAAAATTTGATCTTTCTTTTAGACACTCACTGATAAGTGTCCCTTTCCCATTAATTTTCCAGTTTAAACTATTGACCCTGAGTTCTGAGCAGGCAGGAGGAAGCAGAGACAAGCTGAGCCTTCAGAGGTTACAGCAACCCCTTTGTCTCTAATGCTGGGAAGCAATTTACCATATGGGGTGTCCGACTTAGGCACAAGGACAACTACAGTTGTGCTTGTGCTACAATCCCTTACACAGGGCAGAGTAAGCAGAGCTCGTCTAAGTGAGGACCTGACAGCCCTCAAAGCATTCACTGCCCTGCCCTGACATCACACAACACAAGGACAATGAAAGTCTTTTCCTCCTGTGCCTGTGGGTCCCCCCTCCACTGCTAGAAGTGTCCAGCCATTCCAGTGAGAAATCACATCCATGAAACAGAGAAGGCTATTCCACAATATCCTGCACTTGCCTCAAAGATCCCAGGTCACTGGATTAAACCACAAAAAAAAAAATCCAGTAAATAAAGTAAACATGCATCCAGTAATAATTTCCATGGCATCAAAAGCTGTGTGATGAAACTACTCCCAACATAAACTTTGGTAATAGAAGTCTTGAATAGCCTTTTCAGGAAACCTTTGCAAAGATGGCTGTGGATCACAGCATCAGTAATAACACTTTGGGGTTGTCCTGTGCAGGGCCAGAAGCTGGACTTGATGATCCTTGTGGGTCGCTTCCAGATCAGGATATTCTATGATTCTATGACTTCATCAACAAGACCTGATCATTTGGCAAGTCTTAATTGAATATGATGCTCAACAATTTTTTCCTGATACCTAAGTCTGTGCAGACAGGATATAATTGTTCTCAGATCACAGTAATTACCTACTATGCTCATTAAATCAGCTCCTTGTTTCAGGTGATGACATAATAAAATCTTCATCAATAGGGCAGTAGTGCCCTTTCTCCCATGGAGTTTTCCAAGCACATTTCTTGATACTTTAAAATCACCTAAAGGTGTCACTGTCTTGCTCTAGGCAGTTACATATTTGGACAAAGCCAGTGATTTCCAAGTGATCCTTTGCTTTGCTAGTCTCTTATGCTGCATTTCTATGGTTCCAAAGTGCATCCTGGATGCAGCTGCTTGTGTGCAGTGTGATTAACTTGCACTGTCATGGAACCCCAGCTGGTAACTCAGCCCACGCAGCCGCTCACTCACTGCTCTTCCCAGCAGGATGGGGGAGAGAACTGGAAGAGTTAAAGTGAGACAACACATGGGTTGAGATGAGGACAGTTTAATGGGGCAGAAAAAGATGAAAATAATAATGGTGATGATGATGATGGTAGTAATAAGGGTCAAAACATTAAAATATAAGAAACAGGTGATACACAATCCAACTCTCACCAGTTGCTGACAGATGCTTGGCCAGTTTCTGAGCAGCAGCCCCAGCCAGCTTTCCCCCCAGTCTATGACACCATATGGTAGGGAATATCCCTTTGGGTCAGCTGTCCTGGCTCTGTGCCCTCCCAGCTTCTTGTGTCCTCCAGCCATGAGAAGCTGTAATGTCCTTGACTTAGTATAAACACTACTTAGCAACAACTAAACCATCAGTGTGTTATCAACTGTATTCTTACACCAAATCCAAAACACAGCACTGTGCCAGCTACTAGAAGAAAATGAACTCTATCCCAGCTGAAACCAAGACATACTCTGCATTCCCTTGGTCTCTTAGTCTAAATTAATTCACTCTTGGAAAAAAAAAAAAGGGCTCTTGAAAGGTGAGAAAGGGAACCTCCAGCAAGTCAGTCACTTTGCATTAAGCAGTGGTAAATCCAAAGCAGCTTACCCAGTGCAGAGTTAGGGACACAAACATGCAGAGCTACCACCAAGTGCCACACTGTAAGCATGATGCCTTCTCACTTCTCTCCTGGTAATGTTTTCCTGGGCCTGGAACCTCAATAGGAAATACTGCATTTATGCATTAAAATGACAGTTTCAATTGTTATACTTTTGGAAAAAGGACAGATATGCAAACATGAAATTCATAACTCATTTATTGAATATATATATGCAAGGATACCAATAAAAAGAAACTAATACTGCAAACTACAACTTTGGAAGTAAAGCCAATATAACAGGAACAAAATATACATAACATTGTAGATAGGAATGCATTTACCCTCTTCCATACATTCCTTGTCTTTACACCTAATGTAAATATATGCTAGAGCAAAAGCTGCAAACGCTGGCCTAACCTGAGTGCTTTCTGACAAGCAACAGCTCTCCAGGATTCGTTAAGGGCTGAGATGTCACTGCTGACTAATGGCTGTGCATACATATGCATGTATAGGAACTGCTTCACCAAGTATATAAATCAAGGGCCGTGTTCTGTTTTTTCACCTCCATCACTAATATAGTGGAATCTGACTCCGGTGACATAGAAGAAGAGTTACTAATTGCTATCATGTACTTTCAGTTCTCTTCAGATTAATTTCATCTAATGAGGATTAATTTTCTTGTCAATCTGATTCAGCATATTAATATTTTTGGAATGCACTGATTATCACCTGCCAGATAAGTCTGATATTTCAAATAGATTATCACCTCTTCATTTTTCACTCCATTTTAGCATGGAGTTCTTTTTCCTACAGGCAGGAGTAAGAGGCAAACTCTCTTCTGTTACAGTACATTTTAGGGGCAGATTTGGCAGACTCAAACCACTGTAGATCAGCACAGGTCTTTGCACCTAAAGATGAGACTTTGTGGAGTGTAGGTGTGACTCCTACTAGAGCCTTATCACAGAACCTCCTGCGGATCAACCCCTGCTGAAGGAGTCGATCTGCTCACCTCATGCCAGGGAGCTGCACTGACACTGAACCAGCCTTTTCCCCTTCTCTGAAATGGAGTGACAGCACAGCCCACGCTGCGGGGTTTGACCACCTCGGGACTCTGGCATTGCAGCAGCTGTATCCTCAAGGTACTTGAACAGGACCCTTGTGATGCCTGTCCTTCCTTGGCACAGTCCTTTCTGGGAATAGCACAACCTCAGATCTGTGAGACCACAGAGACACAGTGAGTTGGGGAGATCTCTTAATGGAGAGGTGCAGGGAGCTGGGGAGAAACCTCCCTTCTCAGAGGGTTCCAGGCATCTTAAACAGCACACAATCCTCTTGTGAGCAAAAGAAATGCCCAAAGGCAAAAAGTAAGAATAATAAAATAAAAAAATAAAGTGAAACCAGTTTTTTAAGACAAGTTTTGTTGAATTCATGATGTTGAATTCTCTGATTGTGAGATGAAAGCAGAAGGTGCCTAGTAAAAAAAAAAATCTCAGTAACAAATTGACTGCATTAATTTAACTAGCTAATTTAAACATACCTAGTTCACCTATAGAGCACTTTCATTACTTCTAACATTTCTGGGAAGGCAGGAGATGCTCCAGAATAATCTTCAATATATGCTTGCAAAGATTACATTGCTTAACCAAAAAAAAAAAAAACAAACCTGCAAACCAAAACAAACCCCCAAAAATTCAGACAGACTGTCTGAAATTCCAAGCTAAAATACACATAAAAAGACAGTAATGGCAGTATTTTGTCTTTTAAAAAAATGATGTAAATGTTGTATACTGATACATTGTCATGCTTTTTAAAACTACAATTAAGGACGTAAGAGATGTACAGTAAATACACTGCTGAGGTACATTTCTTCTAAATATTAACACCACGACAGAATTACTCCCCAGCAGGTGATGCTACTTGGGAACATATAAATACAATTTTTACATTGTAAGGCACTTTTACCCAGCATACATGAATTGAAGTCAGTTATGACAAATTTGAGGCTTGTAAGAAAAGGTTTTTGCTTTTGAGTCTGCTTCCATGAATTGTGAATTGATGACAGTTTCACCAGGCCATTTCAGCACACAGGGGTAACAGGGAAACCAGCCACTCGCTTTTCTGCTACCTGAAGGTAAAGTGCTGTTCTGGTTCTTCGAGGCATGGAATGGGATCATTTACCCATAACAGGTGAGTTATTGGACTGAATATTATACTAAGCCACTGACACAATGAATTAGAGCTCAGTCTCAAGTACAGTCAGTATGCTGGCAGATCTACCCCATGCAAACTTAGTTAAATACAGTAGCTGCAAACAAAGTGCCTTTTTTCCATGGGAGGGCCATGTCCCAGGCACAAATTGAAGTAATTTAAATATTGAAGGATGCTATTTTGCATTCTAAACTGTTCTGAGTGGCTGAAAAATGTTCATATTCTAGGAGAAACAAAACACCTTGATAGACAATTTCAATAATCGATCTGTCATTGCAATTCAAGTCACACTTTTAATTTTGAAAGTTACAAATACAAAATAAAAATGATCAATGGCATCATGTTTAGAGCAGTAACTGAATATTTTCTGTACACAGCAATACTTCTTTCCAAACGGGATTATTCTCCAGGAAAGCAAACAGAATTGATTGAATTCTAACAGGTAAAATGTTAGAAACTCGAATATACAGTAATTGAGTCCCTCAAGACATTAAGGGAATGCATAAGAAGACAAATGACACACGTTAAATCTTTTAAAAATACAAGTAAAAAATGCTACAGAAACTCATGTTACAAATGAACCGTTTTTGCAATACCAATCACAGAAGAACTGTAGCAGTTTATAGTCAAATCAGTGTCTTTTGCTTGTTTCCTTCCTTCAAATCCAGAAGTTTTGTTGGGAGTTCAGAGTGAAACAAGTCAAAACCCTAAACAAACAATAAGGTGATGCGGTAGCAACAGACAAACATGTGGACTAGATTCAGCTTTTTGGTTTTATTTAAGTAAGTCTGAGGATGTGCTTTAACGGACCAATTGAAGAAGCCAGTAGCCATTAGAAATGACAAGGTGTTTTGAAAGCTGTCAGAGGACTGTTCTGTTAGGTTTGGTATAGCCTAGATCTGATCATTCCCTCAAGGAACATCAAATTCTAGCAAGTAGAATTCCATTATGTGATTGTTGACTTGACAGAGAAAAAGAATCACTAAAACAATAAGGATGATACGCGAAGTTTCTCATATAGTGGTCATGTGATTAAAAAATAAATACCAATCTAGCAAAAAAGGCTGTTTCCTCATTCTTCTTACAGAATATGGGACCTTTATGCACATTCTTGACAAAACATGAAGTGTTCCACACAACAGAGAACACCTGAGGTATGGACGTCAGATATGGTGGCTAAATTCCATAGTGAGTTAAGAGTTGTAACTCTCTGAAGTAAAAGAGATTGGGCTGCAAAGTCCAAACATTTGTATAGCAGGGTTTTATTCACACTTGGTGAAGTGTTCTTTGTAAATCAGGACACAGAAAGAGGTGGGTTGTTGGGGAAAGAATGAACTACAGCCCTTTGGCATGAGTTCTAAAGCTCACAGCTCAGAACCAACAGCTGCTCAAGTAAATCTCCCGCAAACAATGCCGGGCGGAATGAGCAATCACAACAGGAACAACCTGAAATGTTCAAGCGTGCTTCGTGTACACCGAGTCCTTTCCTACTGGGTGCTTCCCAAGCAAAAACAGCGCGGCTTTCCCATGTACAGCCTCCGGAACTTGTGCAGGAAGAAAATGCAAAATTCACAAAGTACCAGCTCGTTGCCACCACGGACTTGTCCATGTTGTTAATTAAACTAGCTAAGACCTTCCCTCATTGCGTGAATCCACTAAACAACTTACACATTCCAAATCTTAAGGTTTTTATTCAGTCCAGAAATATAGATCTTACTTCATTTCAATGTCTGCCTTAACTTTTGACACTGTACATATTACATATCATTTATATAGTGTTTCATTTTTTCCAGACACTGCAGACTACAAACTACATAATATTGACATGTAAAACTCTGCCACTTACTGAAGGCTCACACACATGAACGTTTCAGGCAGTTCAATGAAATTTCTAACAGAGTTGGGTAGTAAAAAGTTACTAACCCTTTTCTGATTTTTAGAAAACAATTTAAAAGAATTAGTAGTTATGATGTCTTAGCCATTCCCAGTTCTATAACTCTGTCCCTTGAACCTGTTTAAAAAATGATGAAAACAATAGTAAATTTAAAATCATACAGGAAAGCATTTCACAGCTCTGACATTACATCTACATTTAGCAATAGAAATGAGGGCCTCCCTTCTTACACTGTTACAAAGTCAGCTGGATTTTAAAAAAATCAACAAATCCTCCCCATTCTTCTACAGTATGCCAATAAAAAGTACTCTGCATACACTAGATTTAAATACTTCACTGCAATAAACTACATTAATTGTATATTGCGTTTCAGTCTTGGTAACAGATCTGTCAGGAGTAACTTCCATACCTAGTTTCCATTGAGCTGCTGCTGAGGAATGTCATTATGGTCAGTGCCTGATTTGCCACGGCTTTTGCTTTCTCTTTCTTCATCCTCTTCATCTCTTTCATCATTTCCACTATGGTTTTTACAATAGAGTCTGGCACAATAAAAGAAACAGTGAGGATTTACACTGAAAATATCCATCAAAACCTGACTTATCTCTCAATTAGTTTTGAGATGTGCTACGAGTCAGTTGCAAACTCTTAAGTCACTCACAGCTTTCAGTCAAGCATCAGTTAAACTGAGAAGGAAAAGAGGGTTCAAGAGCAGCCAACAAAACTGTGACCAATCCTGGTTTTCCAGAGCTGCCACCACGCTGCTCGGCGAATGCCCTCTCGTGGGCACAGCGCAGCAACTCAGCTGCAGCCACGCCACAGCTCCTCAGGAAGGATGGAAAGTTATGGGGTCCAAAGAGCCCCAGAAGGAAGCTACAAACACATCAATATGGAGGAATCATGACATCAATTTTCTTGATCTAAATTACAGATTAGTGGAGAAGGAAAATATAATACAAGTCAAATAATTTTCTCATTTCTCCTATTTACAACACTACAGAAATTTTAAATTAGCAGAGTAACTGAAATATTTTGTAAAGTGAATGGCTACTTAAAAATACCATTTTAAATTAAATATCCTCTTTTTTAAGAGCATATTGACTAGCCAAGCTAGGCAGAAGAAGTGTCATGAAGTATCTTTACTTTCATAACAGAGTCAACAACTACACAGGTCCTTACTTATAAATTCCTCGTGACATATTCTCAATGTATTTCGCTTTGTCTTCTACTCCACAGTGGTAATGGTATGTTTTTATGCAGGCTTTGATTTCACACCCAATAGTAGCACCAGGCTGGCTGCAGAGTGTGCATTTCTGTGCAGGGGAAAGAAGAGAACAGCAACGTTCAGCCTCTCAGTCTTTTGTCTCTTAGCACTCAGTTTAGTGTTTCTCATATTTGTGGCCAACATTTTGGAACAGAATAGTTCCTCTGACAAATCATCCTTCCAATGAAAAGTTATCAAAGACATGGTAACCGTAAGATACCAACCCATTAAAATATGACCACTAGGATTCACCTGTCTGTTGCACAGAAAACTGTCACATGATTGCAATACATGTTATTGCACATCCAAGGTCATTTTATTGCTGCTGAAGTTAGTATGCTAATATATAAAGAGTCTTAAATTATTATTTTCAAGGAACAATATTGCTTGTTTTTTATTCTCTCTCTGATCCCCCATAAATTTCTTAGCACTTTAAAAACGCCCTGAATTTTAATAAAATACGGAGTGATGTTTTACCAGGGTCCCCGTCTCTGAGATCTTAACATGTTTTCCTACTAAAACACTGAAACAGTTGGAAACGCTGGTTTGTTTCCAATCTTAGAGAATATATTCATTGCAAGAACTGCATATTCTCTAATTTTATGTGCAGCTTCACATAGTGTGTTTCTAGCAACACAGGTCCAAAGCTGTTACTCTCTTATAGTTACAGCATGGCTAATATGAATCATACGATTCTACGATAATAACAATTATGTACATTGTCATAAAGAACCCCACATACCACATGCCCAAACACCACTAATATTAAGGTGATTCCTATCTGGCTGCCCTTCCCACAAGTAACACTATATTTTAATTTTGTGTTCAGACACAGATGGAAAAGATTGCTCCATAAAAGGAAGGAGGCAGAGCTATACACACCTTAGCAGAATCACTAACACATTCACCACATTCTGCAGGTACATACCATTCTTTTTCCTCTCTTGATTTCTTGAAGTACAGTTTTGATATCAAAATCACCAAATTCTGCCCTTGAAGTTGTTGTTAGCTGGACAGTGCCAGAAGAGAACAACTGTAAAACAAGCAAGTCAAAATAATGTCAGGTCACCAACGTGATTGGAAATTTTTTCTGTGCAGGAATAACTGAGCACTGAACATCCTGTTTCATGATCTCAGACAGCATGTGCTCTACCAGCAAACTAGGAAAAACCCTATGCTGAGCAATTAAAGTATTCCTTCTGATCCCCACCTGACTGCTTTAATTAGAGCTGTTGTTGCCTTGGAGAAATGTATTTTAAAAGACAGAGGAGTAGATGAGAAATAATGATAGGATGAAAACATAAAGTAGCAATTGGGCAATATTATCAATTACACTACTCAACTTTTTAGGAATATTCCACTTCCTTCCCTGTTACATATGTGTAATTCAGGTTCAGCCCTGATGTCAATATAGCTGTGAAGTCCTGAGGGGTGACAATGGAGCACAGAAGTACCATCCCTTCTATCATCATCTTGGTATATTCAGCTTTAACTGCCTTAAAACTGAAGTTCAGGTACACAAAGTAACAAAGAGCTTTCCTAGAGTAAGACTCAAAGCTGCTAGCACACACCAGCTCCCTGTTTAGTGAGGCTGGGTACAGAAAGTCAGTAAGTACTCCACAGATTGCCTGGACTATTTATTCATTCTGAGGTACAACACGAACCTGTGAAGTTTGTTACCCAAAGCCCTACCTCACTCACAGAATGAGTGATATGAAAGATGGCACTGTCTGCTCATGTTCATTGCAATCAGATCCCATCCAGACAGTTCTATAAACGTGACCATTGAAAGGCAAGAGCTCTCTAGAACTTCCATATCCCACACTCTACTTAAGTCACACGGGCTGAATCCACATGTCAGAAAATTAATGAAGTTCATGGATTCTTCTCAGATTGTGCCTGAATGCCTGTGAAGCTGTTTTATTCTTGGAAAGGATTCTTTTAGTTAAAACTGTTTTCTGTTTTCCTTTTTAAATACTTCATATGCATTAAGATGCTAAGGGAACATTTTTAATGAGCTAAAGAGTCTCCCTGAGCTAATTCCATCTCTTAGCATGAAGCCAACTTTTATTCATATTGCCTGCAGTGAAAATAAATGAATTGCTCACTTTGCAACACTTCAGTGCTTAAGGAGATCATCAGAACACAGACAATACTCATGCATAATTACATGTGAGGGTACTGTATTAAAATCCAAAATAGCAATTCAGACAAAATTCACACAATAGACTGGTTAACAACAAAACTGTTACTCACCATGCACTTATAGTGTGCTGCAGCCTTTTTGGCATTAAATATATGAAGCTTTCCTCTAGCTTCATTTTCTTCTTCACCTGCATGACAGAATCCACATTTAGGTTTTGTATCACTGGGGCTGCTTCTGTGGGGAGACCTGTCTCTCTGAAAGAAAAACATTTTACTAAAATATACTGCTGGGATACAAATAAGGTTGCAATTTTAAAAGCCTGTGGCCACCAGCTGGAGGCTCAGACAAATGCAAATTTTAATAAAACCGATATTTCAGAGAAAAAATATGCAATTCTGTCTTCTAAGAAGTTTAGCATATTTACTGCTTACATAGGAACTGCTTTCTATTTCATCTGTGCCATGTGAGGACGTAGATCTAGTGTCTTCTGATTGCCCTTTTAAATTTGTTTTTCTTGGCTTTCCCTTACGACCCCTCCTTTTTCCTTTGGGAGGTGAAGGCTCCAATTCGTGTTCATTGATATTTTCTTCTAAATCTGCTTTAGAAGTCAGAAAACATCATTAAATAAGATCCTCCACAATTTTATACAAAACAAACTACGAAAAAAACCCAAACCAAACAAACCCCGCAACCCACCAAAACCAGACAAGAAAAACCACAACTTGTATTTTCTGAATTTTAGTCAGAAATAAAAATAGCACCTTTTTCCCATTTATTAATAACATGCAACTGCAGATCCTGAAAACATTTCTTTTTATATGTCACACAGCTTTGCATCTTTAGAACATAAGAAGGTTCAGTGTTTCTTACAACTTCTATTTTCAGATCTAAAATGTGTCCTCAGATACACATCTTCACCTTCACTGAAAATAACATTCATTTAAACTACACTGAAACTGGAAAGTGTTTTCACCCATGAAATATGCTATGCATTTATTATTTTAAGATGCGTAACTAATAATGTAAGTTGCCCTTGACAGTATGCCAGTGTACCCAAATAACACCCCTCTCCTTGCTTTGTTAATTGATGCCTGTTGACTTAAGAAAAAAATTCACCCATTGGATTATAACATTAACATCAAGCTTTAAAACTGGAAAGTATTTTGCCTTCGTGAAACCAATCTACAATTTTATGTCATTACAGAGTATTTTTACATCTGCAGCTAAAAGCAGCCTCCAGTTTAGAGGAAATCATCCACACTGACAACATCCCATACCAAGTACTTACAGACCATTAATATAAGAACACATATTTTTAATACAGACATACCAAAGAGGCCTGACATGTTCCTTTGCAAATGTCAACAGAGCTGTGAATGCTACACAGAGCTGAGTCCAGCACTTGGGCACACTGTCCTCTACCCAACTCACAGCTCTACAGAGGACAAAGATCAATTCTGCAAGATTAAGACTGCTTCCAATATGATCTAATTAAATTGTATCTGACAACTACATCTAACAACCAGCTCTATTCAGTCACTAACAACTTTTCTACTCACAGGAGCATCCTTCTTTTTTTCTTTTAATATGTAGCACCCACCCCTGCTCGAACCACAAACATATTTCAGCAGACTTGTTCAAAGAAACATGCACACACGCCGCTGAAGGACTTTTCTTCTCAAAATCCAAACCACAAACATCAGTATGAGCCCCCAAACAGAAGGAAATGGTAATCAGAAGACTTGGAACATTCACTTGATGGATATTGCCATATTGTTTTAGTATCCAGACAGGACATCTTAGCTGGAGACTAAATGCTGCCTTGCCAGCACTCATCTTTCTTACCTATTATCACATGAAAATCAGATCACATTTCTGTCTCATGATAACAGTGACTCAACTGCACAAAACTCGAAGTCAAAGTGCTGAACATATTCCACAGCCACCAAGTGGGAGCAGAAGACAGCTGAAGCCCTGGCCCAGCCTGGCACACAAGCACATCCTGTTCAGCTCCATCTATCGTATCTGTCACCAACCCCCAAGAAAGCTACAGCTTCTGCTCAGTTATTAAGGAAGGACAGAAAACTCATCCAAATGCATCACAACAGGTTACACTGAAATTTATACAGATCTGCAAATTATTTTGGTTTAAACTTACAGGTTATTCAGCTTTATAGAGATTTGCCCAAGTTGCAACTAAGACACATCAGTCTGTCTACAACATCCCTATACTTTAATATTTAAACTACTCTTTTCTAATTGCATGTCAAAAGCACTATTTATTTTACTCTGAAAAAACTAGATACATGATGACACCGATTATGTGATGAAACAATACATTTTACATTTTCTTCTCAGAATTTCCTATCTAACATTATTTTTCATTTGTCACCATTTGCTAAATTCCCCAAGCAAGATTACGCAATTTAGATATTGACCTCTTAGACTGCATATAGCAAATTTTATTACAATCTGAAAACCTCTTCCAAAAAGAATTCTCTTTTATCTTGTTCATCATATGAACTCTCCACCGATTATTCAAAGAAATTTGTGAATATTTGTCTCTATTTTTACATTTACAGAAATCATAGATAGTTATTCTAGAAAAACATTCTTACAAAAATGTGACTGTTGAATTTGCGACTCTTTAAATGACATCAACAAGAAGTTAAAAATATTCCTTCCAAAATAATTCAGTGGACTTCCCTACTGTATTTGATGAAGCAAAACATAGTCCGTTCACTGCCATTCCTTATTTTTTCCAAAGCTCCTTGTCAATTTTGTCAGCCAAAATGCTTTCCACCTCTCAGTCCACCCCTATTTTCTACAATAACATTAAAGCATGTCCTGAACTCTTTAGAGTCCCACTGACAAAACCAGGAGTGAGTCATAATTGCTAAAAACCAAGCACACCTTATGAAAACCAACTTCTTATAAGAAATGTCAGTCTCCTAACAGAATAAGTTCTTAAGTGCTATTTTTTAGTGCATAATTATTAGTATATTTAAGATTTGAAAAGTAAAAATGCTGTATTTTTAAAAGATACTTTCAGTGTAAGATAAAAAAACATGAAGAATGCTCAGCTTTCCTCAAAGGAGAATGCCTCTTCTGTGCTCAGAACTACTTTCAGAGAAGTTCAGACATCATCAAAATCCAGGTGCTACACGGCCACTTCACTAAAATACAATTCTTTGAAGATTTACGTCTCCTACTTCAAGTGATGTGGACCTATAGATGTAGGCAGATGTAGATATAACACCACTAAGATGTGAGGATCTGCTCTACCACATCTATCCTTCAAGACTGATACCTCAAAACATTAAAGCTCCTCTCATTTTTACAGCACCTTGAACTCGCAGAATAGAACAGGGAGAGACTGTAAGCAAAACAACATCTGCCTTGGATGGTCTTCATGTTTAATTTACAACTTGGTGGGTGCCCTGTCCCTCCCCTCAAGCCCACTGCCAGCTTACCCTGTGTCCCTGGCATCTGATGGTTGGGTGTTTCCAACTTCTCATGTCAGCTTGAACTAAGGAAAACACAAAAAGTTGTTCAACTCCTCCCTGACCAGGTGATGTTTTATCATGGACACTCATCCTATGAATTCCCTGAGATTCCCTAGAATCCCTAGAATTCCCTCTTCAACTGCCCCTCATCCCATATCCCATTACTGCATTGATTTTTCAAATCATGATAATTTTCTCAGTATAACTTTATCTAAAGAGTTCCAAGGAGGTTTCTATGAGCTTCCCTCAGAAGTCCCTAAATGCCAGACCTGAAAAGAGCCCAATACACAACATGGCCTGAGAAGGAAGGGTAAGGGCAGAAATCAAGAGGAAACAATCGACATTTTAAAAAGCACCTAGGAATATGATATTGTAAATTCAGATGAGTAGCAACAAGCCCCTAATCTGCATTTTAGAAATCCATGAGAAGTACAAAGCACCACAGAAGGAAGCCTGGCAAAATGCTGTATTACATCAACTGTTAACAGGAAGATTCAGCTTCAGAGAGAAATCTAAAAATTCTCCTTTGATCATGACTAGAAGGAAAAAGGATCAAGATGCTTTGCTGTTTAAAATAAGGCTTGGCAGAGAAGAGGTTGAGATATCACTGATCCATATTGCATCAGCTTGAAATACACATGGAATCACCCCTTTCCAAAAGCCAGGTTAAAGCAAAGCAATAAAGAATGATGTGATTTAAAGGTTGTGAAAGAACAAGTAAAAAGAGGATATGTACAATAAATACTGCTCTACTGACATTCTACATAACCTTAAACAACAGAGTAAGAGAGCCAGAAACAAAGGAGGCTGAGTTTGTATGAGCAAGATAAAAACCAAAACTACTGGCAAAATATATTTGCAAGTAAGACTGGACATAAAAAGACGCCAAAGCATAGAATGTAGAGGTGGCTGAGACATGCTGCTATATAAACCTGAAATCACACATATGCAGGCAAAGTTTCACAGTGCATTTGAGATAAAAGAGAAACTAAAAATTCAAGGAACAAAATCAATCTTATTAGATTTTTAGAAGAGAAATGGAATATAACAGTGAAAGAAAAGAGTACTTCAGCATGCTAGAGTAAAATCTCCTTAAACTATGGCTGAAACCCAACAAACCATATGAGCCAACATCATTGTTTTAAATTGGAAAGAAAAATAAAAAAAAAAAAACAAAAAGAGCTTTATTGGCCCAGTAATTAATACTAAAAGTGTGGATGCATCTACTAGCAATAATAAGAACCAGGGATTTGCATAAACCCCCTTGCAAGCAAATACAAAATCAGGTAAATGAAAAATGAAATAATAGTAGTTTTTATCAGCAGATGATGTGAAATTAATGATCAAAATGCTGAATGTAATTTTTGGGTTATCTTTTTCAACGGAAAAAGAAAAAGTTACATGAAACATATCTAAACTATAGTAAGAGTGGAGAAGGAAAAATTAAATTACCCCTTAGGTCCTGCTACTAATATGTTTTCCAAAAGCCCCAGATACTTCAAGGAACTGATGACTCTCGTCCAAAAGTTATTTGTTGTGAGGTACTTGAAGTTATTCCTTTAATTAAGTACACTTAACATAGAAAATTAATAAAATAGTCCTTACTAATAAGGCTATTTAAATGCATTTTCAAGCAAAGAAACACTGGCAAAGACTGAAAACAGAAGATGCACTTGGCTTATCTGCACAATCACAAAGCTTATGACCCTTGATCTGATGAATTTGTTGAGTAGCTGACCAAGCCTCTCTGCGTAACACCTTTCCTAGATGGGAGGGAGAATTAGAACACCACTGGCCAGCTCCTCAGACAGGACAAACCATTCACCACGTGACTTTTACATGTTTCCTTTTCCATCAGCCGTGTGGTTTTCCTTAAGAAAACCCTGGAGTGATGCTTCTGCACAAACTCTCACTAGTCTATAATGGGACATTGCTAATTCACTGCCTGGACCAACTGTTTCTGAGGGAACACCATGTACACACTTGATGCCACACCCAGAGCATTCTCCAGGAGACAGACAGCAAGCAGGCTGAGTTCGAAGAGCCCAGGAAGACTTTCTCACCACCAAAATCAAAACAACCCCGAATTGCAACATTACAGAAACATTTACACCTGACTATGTTACTGCAGACAACATGAGGCAAACCTGCGCTGGAACCAGTGCTACCGAAAATGCAACAGGGAACAAACACTGCTTGAAGAACCCAAAGATGAAATCAGAATGTTACCTAACTAGAATGCCAAAAAGTTGCAGACTCTGGTTTTTCACAGCACTTTGGGAAAGTACTCAGTGCACTATAGATTGCAGTGTCTCTAAATAGGTCTCAGAGAAATATCATCTTGACCCAACTTACTGAGCAGCGTGAGAAGCACAGATTCCATGTCTGATCTTTAGAATAACATGAAAAGGATGCTAAGACAGGGAATGTCCTTATTTCCACTGTGGAAACATAATTCCCTGAGGCTTTGAGCACAGCTACAACAGAAATTATAGACATTTTATTTTCTGACCCCACAGTTCTCAAGCATCTGCTTCAAACATTAGCGAGAGAAGTCACATGGCTGTCTTTGTTAGTCTTTGTCTTACCACTGTGTAACAGAAGAATGAAATTACATTCTTATCTTAGTTTATATTAAACTATTCCTCATCAGCTGAATTTGTTTTAAATTCAACACATGAGCCAGGGCAGACCCACCTGCAGGGAACTGAGAGGCCAGTTTTTTCATTTTTCAACAATTATTTCCAGCACATTGGAATAAATTCCAACAAACAGTTCCAAAACATTAGCTCAACAATACTCCATTCTTCAAAAAGAATAAATGCAATTGTATCAAACTGAACAGTAACTCAACTAATGGTTAGCTGTGATCATTTGAAAGCACTGGCACCAATTCCTGTAACCTATTAGGTACTGAAAACTTAGCTTGCCTAAAATTATGAATGAAGCTGTTATGTGAAGTTCAGTTATTTCGTAAAATTTGTAACCAGCAAGGCAAAAACCTAGATGTCCTTCTTCCAGTTAATGGGAACACAGCACAGAAAAATCACTCTGAATTACACAAAAGAAATATAGGAGAAATACAACTTTCCTATTCTATGTCACCTAAAGGCCAGGCCATATAGATAAATATGCTAAACTCAACAATCTGTTGAAACAGATAATGAATTTAAGAGCAAAGCACTCTGCTGCCATGTTTCACATTTTTATATTCAAAGAAAGCAGAAGGTAGCTCAGCAACTCCTGTCAAGTGAAGAAAAATTAATTCCCATCGCTCATTAATTTTGTCTTGATGAGTAGATACCAAGTCTGATGACTCCTCACACCACTTGAATTTCATAACGGCAATAAAAAACATCTATGAGGTCTTTTTTATTAAGTCTTAGCAAGTAACTTAATTCCAACATAGGTCCTTCAACAACATCTCCATGCAGCCTCAAGAGATTTTCTTTAACTGTTATTAAGTGTTTAATAGATAGTCTTCTTAAACTAGAACTTCTAACAAAAGTTCATGAGCCAGATCTCAGACTGGGGCAAGCATGCCCCCAGAAGCATCCATTTTCAGGGAAGGGAAGGAAAAATCTCACTGTTACGCAGCAGTGCTGCCTACAGAAAAGAAACTCTTCTGGACAAACCAAACACTCCTAAAAACTCTTCGAACATCCACTAACATGAGTGACAGAATAAAAACCCATGGACTGGAACAATTAAATCTGGATACAAAGAACCAAGCATAAGAACCCGCAGATGTTCTAAACTGACCAAGAAAAAAAAAAAATCCCTAAGCAAAAAGCAACCCAGAGCAGGAGCAGTTAAGTTTGCATCAAAAAGGACTGGTGGTTCCAGCGCCTCTGTGCACCCACACTGGGTGACAGAACCACAGATAAGCTTTAACTGTTCTGTTAGGAAAGCACTGCTAAGCAAAGATTAATGAAAACGAAACTAAAACAACATTCAAAGAAAAAAGAGCCACTATGTTAACATCTAGTTTCCCTGCCTAGTCTAGTCACTCTTCTCTGCCAAGTCCTTTATCTGGTGGTTTCACACACCACCATTCTTTCACATTTAAATGCCTCCTTGACATTCACATTTGCATCAAGAAACAAACAAAATACATATATAAAGCTTAATCTCACCATCCAACACCTTCCGGTTGTCATTTCACTGAGCAAACTTCAGCATTTAAGGAAAAAAACCTCCCAAGTCCCTTCTGAAACTCTGAAAACCACCCTGTAATTTCTGTCTGCTAAAGTTAATTAGTGTTCAATACAGCAAAATACCATTGCTATGGAAATTACTTATAGCATTGTATCAGGCATATGCAATATGTATTTCTACTTTCTTTGATTTAAAGGAGGTCTATCACAAAAGAGCTCCAGCTTCTGGTGTTATCAGATCCACAACTGTAAATAATGATTATTTTATGGGTACAGTTTCCAAAACTGTATGGACTAAAAAGAAAACATATTCTTTGGGAAAGAGCACTGGGCGGAATTTCAGTGAAATATTAAATAAAAAACTGAAAGCAGAAATGTGAACTATAGCTACACATAGTTCTAGAAGTGCAAAGCTAGTTCTAGAAGTGTAAAGCATAACAGCAGTAAATCTTTTAAACAAAAAAATGTGTGCAAAGTTAAGTGCTAAATAATATACTATTGGGTTCTTTGGCCTCAGCTGTTCTGAGTGACACTGTGTATTTCTTCTCTCCTACCCTCAACAGAAGAGTCTCTTTATATGAGTCTAGATTAATGTTTTAATAAACTACCATCATCAATATTCAATAAAAAAACCACTAATTTTTCCCAGTATATCTATATAAAAGCCTTTGCTGTTAGAAAATGACACCGTAAAATTGGAGATAATGGTTTCTGAAAACTCTTAAAGAAAAGCACAAGTTCAGATCCTGCAAGGAATCCCAAGCAGAAAAAGTAATCCATTGGTTTTGAGCTCCATGCAGAATTGGAGGCATTTTTAAATACATGTCAAACACTGACACATTTGTGAGTAAGTATAAAAGATTATTTTTCAATATCAGTTAAAGAGATTAATCTCTCTGGACTCAAAATATCTTTCATATTCTGTGTCTGCTAACACAGAAAGCAACTTCCAAAACAAAGAAACAAAATGCCAAACTACAAGATAATGTGGCTCCTTCTCTTTGGAGAACTAATTACAACATATATATTATTTATCTTGTTTAAACCCAGTAACAGTAAAATTTGAGTTTTATATACAGGCACACAACAGTAATTATGTAAATAGACTAAAAAAAAGAAATCCATTTTCTTTGGTATTTTCTGCGGCCTTCAGAATCTTTCTGAACATTGAAATAACATCCAAACCTTACCATTAATGAGTCTACTACCAATAGCATAAAAAAGCAATATATTACCTTAAAAATATATTTGGCACAGAGAGTTAAGTAATTTATGAAGTTTCATCTTCACTAAACAGTTGTATACTCCTCATTAGTTAAATCTGATGAGATTTCAGTTGAAAGCAATGCAAGAAGTAAACTACCAACTGTTTGCTTACCCAAATTCAGATACAGCAGAAAAAAAGAAAAATACCTTAATAAATACCTTAATAAATACATAATAGCACAACTAGCTTGGAATTTTAACAGACCACACAATATATGTACATTTGTGGCATTTCACTATTCTTTCCTGCAAAGCTACACTGCTTTCATTAATGGATCCATAAAACTTCTCTTTTAAATCAATATGATTCAGGAACTTATGTAAGTGAACTCATCACAACCCTTTTCATCTACTATTGGGTGCTTCTTTTTTCTAGAGTTAAACTCTATTTACTAGTCCAAAAAATGATGAATATTTAGGAACATTAGTAGTAGCAAAAATCAGCCGTTACCTGACAAAATACTTCAGATGTTAATACTGTGAATACATAACTACAAATATAAGCCAGCTTCTTCCAAGAAGGGAATGTACAATTTCTACCCAGACTTTGGTTTTATGGAGCATCATATCTTTTGAACATCCTAAAATTTATGGTTTGGGCTTTTCTCTGCATCAATCAATAATTTTTAGAGAAAATACAGAAATCAGATGGGCTTCCAAACTCATTGTTTCTCAAAAAAATGTAGTTCTAATTTTTACCAAAAACATTTATATTCTCCAGAAAAATTAAATTTAACCAAGTATCTTTCTACAATGGGAAAAATTTATATTGAATAATTTTACCTTCAGAGTTATGCGTAGTTTTCTTGTGTTTTCGACATAAAATCCTATAAACAAAGTAGTTGAAAACTGTCAAGTCAGTCACGAATCACAGATTATTTACTCATCTTTTAAATTTAAATGCCAGTACATTTTTCTCCCACTTGTAAGACTCACTGATACACAAATCTTGCAGTGAAAATATGCTTTTCTAGCACATCACTATTTTGAATGCCACAATCATAATTAGAGTTTTTTGCAACAGTTTTGTTTAGATTCCAAAGTGGGGTTTTGTTTTGCTTTGTTGTTTGTTTTTTAAACAAAGAATGTAAAATACAAATTAAAAAAATAAACATAACAAATAAATAATAGTTACATGTAAATGCCTTGTGAGGGTTTCTCTCTTATCTGAGCTTTATCATGCAAAGCACAGTAGTAGTGATATGTCTTGTGACACGTTTTCACATCACAGCCAATGGTCGCCCCGGGACAGTGGCATAAAGAGCACATCTGGAAAGGAAAACAAAGCACAATTCATGGAACTTTTTCCTTAGTACTTCTGAGTTCAAAAATAATAAATTTCCCACTCCTGGTGACAAAACAAACGGATTTATGCACTTGGTATTCATCTTCCTGCTCTCAGGTGTTTTTTCATAATTTATTTTAAAATTAAGAAATTTGTTACAAGTGTGCAACAGTGCAATAACCATCAGATGCATCATCAACTCAACCACCATTATCAACTCAATGAAGAAAATAAGTAATTTATTTTTGCGGAATTTATCTGATGAAAGTGACACAGCTATTCACCTGAATATCCCTCTCACAAGGAGTCTGCACCAACCAATCCAGAAAATTTAAAATCATAATTGTACCTGTCTAATTCTGAATTACATTATGAAGGCAGGAGGGGAAAAAAATGACACCCATTTGGGAATGAGTCCTGCAGTCAGAAATACTGACGACCTGCAAACCTACCTCAGCATGAGCAGCTAACTTTACCTTTTTTCCTACAGTTATGTTCTTAAGTCCTTTACAAAACACTGAATTTAGTGAAATATTTGGTAAACACAATGAATTTATTTCAACAAAGCTAAATTTTGCTCTTTATACTTATATTGCAAAAAAGATTAAAAGTGAGACTGTTGCTTTGCTCTTCTTTCCTATGAATTAATTCTTCTTGTATCAGACACATAGATAACAGCAGCTATCCGCCTCCTAAATTGCTCATGGTCCTTCTTATACTGTGGTAGGAAAGGAAGTAATTGACAGTATCACAAGATTTTTCTCTGTATTGTTCTCTACTAATATCCCCCAAAATCTCAGGATTTCCCATTGAACTCAGCTCCCAAGACAACTGGAGCTTTTTCTTTGTATCCTGCATATTTCTCGTGCCCCGGAAAGGTTACAATCAATTCCAAATCTAAGTATGCAATGTAGGATCAATGTAGGATATTCCCTATATATCTGTATCTTTCTGGACACGTATTTTGGCCACTGCACTCGTTTAGTCAAGTTCTCCTTGCTACTCTCAAATATGCCAAAAAAATATACCACCAAAGTTACCAAATATACCACCAGCCTGTTTTTCAATTTTAACGAAGTCAACTGAACAGTAAAAATGTCAAAGCCTTGGATCATCTCCATTTACTCCTCTGCAAGCTCTGAAATGGTACAGTTATATACTGTTCCCTAGTTGTTATCTAATTTGTATGGGCATTTTATCTCATAAATCTGTTACACATTATGGTTTTATATATAATAATTGCTGATCAAAGTCCTTTAGAAAAGCCTAGGCTTATATATCCAGCCAATCAAGCTTAGTCAGAACCTCAGTTTTTCGAAAGCCAGAAACAACTAAAAGAAAACTTTCTTTTTATGAACACCGTAATGTGCCTATAAAACAGAATACACACATTTTTATCCATGTTTCCAATAAGTAATAAAATACTTATTCCATTGGCACGGGTCTGCTCTCCAAATGGTCACTAACTCAAGTTATATTGGGTATATACGAAGTTTGATAAGCTGCAAATTAGGTATGTTCTTCAAAAAAAACCCCTTCCCATTCACAGATAGTAGAAATAATATAGATAATTAAAATAATTAAGATATCAATGACTCGTACTTCCAAATATTTAGAATTCATAAGCTTTTGAGACTGGCCTACCAAGGTTTGAACCTACCACCTTTTCTCAGCCAGATCTATTACCATCAGAAAGTCTCTCCATGCCAGTCACTGTCACTCTGGTAATGAAGTCCCCCCTGGCAGCGCCCAGCTGGGCAGCAGCACCTCCTGAAGGAGGACAAAGTGAGCCCAAGCCATCAATATCTCCACTTAACCCAGTGCACTGAGGCTTTTTGCTGAATGTGTTCCCCCATAACAGGCCAGGCCAGGCCAGCAAGTAGACCTGAGAGAAGGGATTTGGGCTAATGATAAACATTTACCTTTAAACTTCCTACACGCCAATGGAGAAAGACAAGTTCCTCCAGAAAGTGATTCAGAGCTGCAGCTTTCTGACAGCTACAGAGACACTGCACCTAAGTTAAGATCTAAAATTATCTTGAACATTTTCTCCAAAGAGGAAACAACTCAGGACTATGAATCCATTAGATTGACAAGATCCAGGTTTTCTACAAAAACCTGAGCAAAGTGCCTAGTGCACACAGCTGGTGAGCTACAAGAATAGAGCCATTGCAATAGAAAAACATGGAGAGATTCAGAAGCAGAGAGAGAAACCACCAAAGACATAAAAAGAAAAAAACCTTTAAAAACCTCTAAGAGACACAAGAATCAAAAAGTTTCTTTATGATCAGTAGTTCCATTTACTACCATGTTCTTTGGAAAGTCCTAATCACAACACGAATGACTTGTGAACAGTTATTTCTTCATGCTTCAGCTATTAGAGCAAATGAAGCTCCCTGGATTGGAAAAGATTCAAATGAAACAGTGGATTAAATATTAGACTATTATTATAAAATTGTAGATCTACAATAATACTTTGGACTTCTCTTAAGGGTCTACCAACTGGCAAGTACACAAAGTGCTTTAAACAACTAAGCTGAAAGGTTTTAATGTGAGGAGTGAACTGATCATCTGTTAAAATTATTTTAAAAAGAGCCTCGCTTATTTCCCCAAATGGAAAACAACTAGCTCTAAAAAAATAATAATAAAAAAATTCCTCATGAATTAGCTTCTCAGGAATTAAAAAAAGGCATTGCTGCTCAATCTCTTTAATTTGGTAGAGCTGTAATAACTACTGCACCCACATAGCTCACAAGCCATCTATATTCACAGCATTATTTTTTACATCAGTATAAAAGGAGCAAAAAGCGTATTTGGTAGTTAAAACCAGATTTTGGCAGCAAACCCAAATACTAGTAAAGGCACAGTAACACCCTTCCCAGGACCCTAGAATGTGTGTTTCTTTCCGAAAGCTAACAGACAATATTAAACAGATTAAATACACTGAACAACTTCCTTGCAAACTTTATGGAAGGTATGAAAATACTGTCTTCCATCTTCAAGAGCCAAAATAGGGACTTACCAGTTTTGTGCCTCTCTTTATCTCTTTCTGAATATCTTCGATAGAGAATCCACCAAGACTCTCATTATCAGTGTGAGAAGAAACCAGTGCGGACGAGAACAGCTAAAATTGCAAAGACAAAACCCGTATTTTAATTTTTAAGGGTGTAAGTGATGGAGAAACCTATAGCTATGAAACCCACCACACTGCAGCGGTTAACCATGTGTGCCAATTCCAACCTGGTTGGCTTTTCCACGTGTTTGCAGTGATTCCCCGGCTCCATCCCGTCCCCGGTCACTCACCATACACTTGTGATGTGCCGCCACCTTCTGGTTCTCCGACATCAGCAACTGCCCGCATTCATTATCTTTATTCGACCGACAGAACCCACACTTCCTTTGTCTGGAGGAGACTTTCTTCTGTCCGACTGAGCTTGTCATGATTTTAAATGACCTTAGAATGCCACTGCAGTCCTCTCAATGCTACGGGGAAAAAAAACCCTGCAATCAGCACATTAACATCAACAAAAGGTAAATTAACGTAGTTTTAGAAATACAGTATTGGATGCTTAGAAGTGATTTGTCCCTTTTCTTCATGCTACTCCAATATATCCAAATAAACAAGCGATTGGCAGAGGTAGTATTTTGCCAAATTTTCATGAAATTTTTTCAGCAAGAAAAAACAGCTGCTTTATGCAAAAAAAGTTTGAGAATTAAAATAAACTTTGGATGCTAATACAAAAGCAGAAAAGGGAAAAGAAGTAAGTGGAAAACACAACAAGAGAATCATCATGGGAAAAAGTTACTGCAACTCATTTTAATATTTATTTATTACAGGGAAGGAATTTGTAGAAAATATATATATCTGTACGTGCAATGATATTCATGCGACTGAACTTCTTCAAGAACAGAAGCAAAGAAAAACCCAGAGTCCAGCACAGCCTCCAGCACAGGTTTTGGCTGTAAAGGCTCACAAAGTCTCAGGGCAGATGAGTAAAGAGCAGAGATGAGATGATAAAATGTTACCATTTTTGGTATCAGAGGTATCTTGTGGCTACTCAAGCAGCATTAGGAACAAAATTTCAAACACCTCTCCATGACCCACAGTTAGTTTGGCAGTACCACACGAGGTTTCAGTAAGTGCATGAGAGCCGCTGTTCTCAGCTCAGAAAAGTAACTTAAAACTAAACTCAGTATGAATCACAAACTTTTCGTGTGCTACCAGCAACACATTTTAAAATTTAACACTGAGGTCACAGTGCCCAACTCAGGCAGACTCGGCTCGTACAAAAGTGAAAATACCCAATGAGTGCATGAATTTTTTGGCCCAGTATTAAGAAGTTTGTGTTCATTTGCTTCTACATCTACCAAGAAATAAAGAAACCATCTTCTTCAAAAAGACTTTCTTAGAGCTTTTTACTTTGGAGATTTGAGCCTCACTATCAGAATTTGCCACAACTGCAATAAAATCCTCCTCAGCATTTCTCTTCATTTGACTCAGATACGTAAGAAAAGCTACCGTAGAGTCTGACATTTGTGTTGGTAAAAAGTGTAAAATCCAGCCATAAATAAGAAGAGCATAGTTGCTAAACATCTGGACTGCGCTACAATGGCACAGATCTGCATGAAAATGCACGGCTGGTCTCTGGAATTTGCACAGGCAGACCCGGTGCTCCCCAGTGCTGTCAGGAGCTCATAATGCTGGTATCACTCACTCCTTCTCTAACCGAAAGCAAAGGAACGTCCTCAAGTTTCCGTCAGCGCGTCCTCCTGCTGACAGACACTCCTGCTGCCTTCTGCCTCAACGGATTTTCACAGACCGAGCTGTAACTGTTGGCCTTGCAGTGTTTACTGCAGAACTCCTGCCCCAAAAGGTGCCTGTCCTGTCCCCCTCGCCTTTGCTCCCCCAACAGCTTCATTCGCTTTCTGTTCCAACTGCGAGCAGTTTACGCTGCTGACGCACGCTCAGAACAAGAATGCAAAGATTTCGGATCTTGCTGATTTGCACAAAAAATGTGCCAATCTGGATAAACTAGTCACACCCTTCTGCAGTGGCAATAGGGAGTCCTTAAGTGTTAAACACAAAAGAATTATTATACTGTATTCTTCTAAAGAAAAAAATAAAACAAGACTATTCTGTAATCCCTTCTGAGGAGAAAGAATGGCTCTTGAAGACATACACATATATATATAGATATAGATATATGTATGTATGTATATTAAAAAATCAAGATCTGGGTAATTTTTTAAACTTAATAATATTTGAGAGCAGAAAAAAGACCTACAAAAGACGAGTAGGAAATAATATCACAAAGGTTTCTTGCTTACATCTCACATTCAATAGATCAACATAAATCACACAGGGATGTTTAGAAACATACTAACAAAATAATGTAAAATGCAAGAAGTTCTGTTTATGTATAAAGTGTGGTATATAAACACACGATCACTTGGGTCTACCTGTTTCATTTTATATTCAGATTATATTATTAAAAAATTGACAGCAACGATATCAGTCATTAAAAGGAAGATCAGGAATTTCCTTGCCCATGTGCACAGGTCCTACTGACTCTCAGGAACAAGAACTACTACGAAAACAGAGCTACCCTTCAATTTAAGCAGCAAGTTTGTATTTTAGAAAATGAAAGTAATTTATAGCACACATAAAAAATTTTTAAGTTGCTCTCATCATATTCAATTTATAGGAAAAACAACTTTCCAAGACACAAGATTATAAAGAACCTTCCCACAGCTCGCTGCTTTCCACCTCCCAGTGCACTACAGGCACGCCACTGCAGCAGCACCAGAACCTGACACAGCCTGACTTCCTCAAGTACTTCTGCATAATTAGATTTTTTAAGGCTCACGGTGAAGTTGAAAATAATGCCAATCTTTACTTTATACATGGATGTTGATGTTTCTTAAAAAAAGCAAATATATGTTTTGACATACTTTACAATTACAAATAATTTAACACTTGAAAAATTATTCAAAACTCAAATAGGCCAAAAAGGAAATTCACGTTCTTTTCACCATCAGATTAAATTACTCTGAAAGCATTTTACAAGGATATCTCAAAGTTTTCTTTCCAACCCTGCATTCTTTGCATTTGTTTTGTTTTGTTTTGTTTCACTGGGCATTTACCCTATTTATACATTTTTAAAGAGTGTAGGAAAAAACCTGAGCATAAGAAACATCTACAGACCTCTCCATAAATTATATTTGCTTTCTCATAAACGTGAGAATACACTACTCTCGGATCACTTTTCTTTGTGTCAAAATGCACTTATTCCGTCCACTAAAAAAAGAAACAAAACGCATTTTCTGAGAAAGATGAACCAAGTTATGCAGCTACAGCTGCACAATTCTGAATGCAAGTACTCAAAATTCTGTTTTCATCTCTCAAGTTAAATCACCCAGAGCAACTAATCTGGTTTGCCAAGTATCAAGCTACATTTCATTGGAATGAGAAAAAATGCGACTTAAAAACAGCTCCATATTTTGTTTTTCCATGTTTAAAAGGCTAACAAATGAGTAAGAATCACAAAAAATAGTGATTAAATATACTGTTGACAGAATCTTGCTTGTCAGCTTTGTCAAAGTCTCACAGACTGGATCACAAGGAGTGACGTACTGTGGAATCACTGGCTGGGAGATTTTCACTGTCTCCACCAAAATGGAACATACATATTACAAACGCAAATATTATTCCATACAGATCAGTTTTCCACAGGCTTGATCTAAGAAACGAGAAGTTACGTGTACCCTAGAATCACAAAAGGAGAAATTCACTCAACCATTCTTCACCAAAAAATTTGGGTTCATTTGCATTCACATTTCTTATGTGCACTAATGTATTAAATGTGCTGCTTTCCCTCACAGCGTCTTTATTTTATCTTTAAAGCAGCAGGTTCTACACCCTCCTGTAGCTTCTGTGCTACTTTACTGAGCTCTAGACAAGAGATTTCCAAATATGAAAGTGCAAGTTCAATGACTCTCAGGCACAGGACGCCCTCAGTGCATGAGACACTGTTCAGCACCAAAGAACAGAAAGTGACCTGGACTCTCATTTCTATTTATTGCCCAAATAGGTTTCAGGAGCCTGATTATAGGAGTTAAAACCTCACTTGTATTTCCCACAAAGGACAGTTGTGGGACACGCTGCACTTGTAAAGTCTCTTTTGCTGTGTGGCCTGTACGATTCCCAAATTATATTTCAAAAAATCAGAATTTATATTTGCGAAGGAAATTTCGGACACCTAAGGAAAACCTGCGAGAAGTAAACAAGCTTCAGAAAACGCCACTGAAGACGCTGAAGTGGTTTGGTCTCTCAGGAAAAGCTACAGAAAATATTTGCGCTCATTTTTCCACGATGCTCACTGGAGATACCAGAGTCACAAGCTTACAAGTGCTTCGCAGTTTCCCGGGTCGATCACCCATTGTTGGGAGGTTTATTTTGGAGAAGTGGGGGTGAAGAAGGGGAGAGGGAAAGTACCCTGTAGGATTCTGTGGCTGAGAACCCAAATCACAGGTCCCATAGAAATTTTTATCCAAGAGTTACATCCACACAGCATCCTACAGCCACTATAAAAAGTAGGATGGGAATTCATGCATGCAGCTTCCTTAAAAAAACCCAAAAAGACACCGAAGAGGGGGCAGATGCGAGGGAAGAAGGGCAAACCCTCGAAAGCCGAAACAATGAGAGCAGAGCAGGTGACTAAAAATGACACAGAGAGAGCCCGCGGTCAGGGAGATCTGGCAGACGGCGCTGAGGGATCTCCAGGAAAGTTTACATCCTCCCACGGGGAGCGGCAGATGGGCCGATAGCGGCACCTCTGCCGCCGCCTCCCCGGGGGATCGAGGAGGCAGGACGGCATCTCCCGGGGAGGAACCGCCCGACGTCCCCGCGGGGCCCGGCCGGCACCGCCGGGGCCCGACCCCTCCCCGGCCGAGGGGCTGCCGGGGGGAGCGCGGGGGGACGCGGGAAGGGCGACCCCCTCCCGATTCCATGAAATTTTGGGGGAAACGGGACCGGGAGACAAGGGGGGGCGGATCCTCCCTGCAAGGAGGGCGCGGGCCGGGGCGGGCGGAGCGAGCGGCACC
>VZTG01000127.1:0-16780 GCA_013397845.1 Melanocharis versteri
GGCCGTGTCCGTACCGGCGACATGGCTGCATAGAGCCTGTGCATCCCTGGCCTTTCTGGCTCTTTGTTCCCATGAAGTGAAAAGAAATCCTTTCACCACCTGACCAAAGGGGTCAGGATAATCTCTTCTCCTCCTACAGGGAGCCAATCCTGTTCTCCAGCTTTGGGCAGATAAGGCAGGATTAATAATTGGGATCAGTGTGTTTCTTGTTTCCAGATACTGTGTACCAGAAGGTATTTTGAGAGTATGATATATGAGTCACTGTGGGATGCAGCAGAATGTTTTAGCCTTGCAGCTTGGAGGTACATTATTCATCTTCTCTCAGCCTATAAAACATGCAGCCAGGAGACACCCTGAATATGGTCTGCAGAAGCTCAACTTGAACCTCCAGGGAAGTTCCTTGAAAGTGTTTCTTAAAAAGACATTCATTTTCTTAGTTAAACAAAAGAAGATAATCCTTCCAGATCTCCTTACCCTTCTTCCCCTATCCCTCCTCACTTTTCTGGCTTACTTCCAAAGCCTCTTAATAAAAGATTGATTGGCAGCTGGTATTTGCTAAAATCCCTGTTTTCAGCCTTGTAGCACCCAACGTTCATCACAGCCTGTGCCCCCTGCTCCTATCCAAAGGCTGCATTAAATTGTTATATCCATCATCTGGCTGCCAGCCACAGCCTTGCCCAGGAAGGGAAGAAGTGAGCGGACAGAAGTACTATGAAACTCCACAGATAAAATAATTTTGATCAGAAAGTGTGCTAACTTCTGCAGCAATTTTCAAGCACTTTAGAAAAGGTTGAGACACTTCTTATTGAGACACTTAGCTTGATGAGGCTCTAGTGAATTAAGCTCTTGTTAGTAGGGCATTTGGGTCTTTATTCTTGCACCAGTCCTGGCTGCACTATCCTCTGAAACAGATGTTGCTGAAAAAGCTATGGGAAAGCTGGTGTATCTGGGTGTGGTTTGGCTCTCTGATCTACACAAGACATTTCTTGGCCGCATGGATTTTGCCCGAGCACAGACATTTCTCATGGAAAACTCAGCAGGATGTCATTTCTTTGTGTCAGGTATGAAACGGACTGGGTCGAGTACTTGGATTGGTCCCAAAACCAAGGGACTTTCTCAAAGTGATCAAATTCACTGAAGATCCTTGTTAAAAAAAAAAAAAGAAAATCAAGAAAAGCTGTTTATTATTTGCTAGGTGCTAAACTATTACATTTGGCCTCAATTGCATTTTATTTGGTAAGTATTTTCAGCTCCTTTTAGCTTAAACCTGCAGAAATGCTGTAATTTTCATGCAATGACATTGAGTAGTAATGTGAGGGTTTTGCTAATTAGGAAATAGCATCAAAGAATTTTCTTATTACAAAGCAAATTCTTTCAGACTACTCTTTCACGGATGAAAGCTGGCTTCTGTGTGGATGGTTTCTCCATCTCGATGTAACTCTTTCTGACTGGAATAAAAGAGAACTATAAGATTGTCCTCCCCGTGTGCCCATACCAGAGCAGTCTACAGTTAAAATTCCATATAGGAGAGATTTAATTTTCCCAAATCACGAAATATGCATTAAGTTAAGAGGAAAAAGATGCACTCAGATTAGGTAATTTGTTGGAAACTAGAATTTCTGTGAAGGCGCGGGTGTGTTCCCCAAGAAAAATCACTCTACATCATAATGTCTGGAGCTGCATAATTCAAAAACTTCATGGCAGCACATGACTAATACAAGATATCTGGGTTTTGCTGGGTGAACATTTTAACAAGAGGCTGGATTTTCACCGTAGGTCCAATCCTTCCACAAAGTTCAGGGCTGTTCTCAAAGAGTTCACCAAGGGAAAAAACCCTGTTCTTTTTGAGCAGGTTTGTTGCCACGCTGAAGATCCTATCAGGAAAAAAGGCTGCTAGTATTTGAAAAATCAGCCTTCTGAATACTTTTGGGCCTTTCAACTCATTATTTTTGGTAAATCCAACCTCTTCTATTGAAGCAATCAAGATATACTGTCAAGTTTTCAGATTATTTGACATTTTGACTAATGGTTTCTTTTCCCTTTGACTTCCCATCTATTTTTAGGTGAAGAAATGCCAGTTTAAAACTTCACAAAGTTTCATTTAAAAGAGGTCAACCCAAATGTTGCAGATTTTTCCGTTACATACAGTGACATTTCAGAAATGCCAGTTTCAGAATGTTCTATCATTTTTAAACTTTCCCTCCATTTTGGGGGGCTGAGCCTGTCTGCCTCGGTTTATCCAAAAGCTCTGTTATCTTCATTGCTGCGCGTTTACCTCAGTCCAGTTTCAGTAAACAGGAGCCTTCCAGATCAAGAGTAGCTCTGTAGTGGGCAGCAGGTGCATGAGGAAAGTCTTGGAGGGAAGCTGAAGGGCCAGCTCTTTCTAAAGCTTTCTCTCCTTTCCTTGCCAATGCTTTTAAGAGATCGTAATATGATCCCAAAAGGCCCTGGCGTTTTTTTAAGAAGGGATCTTCTTTTGAGTCTTTGGTGGTTCCAGACAAGAAGATCATGAAATCTTTGGTTACCCTGCTGAGAGGCTTTTCGAAGTGAGTAGGATGCCTTCCCCACCTAAACCAAAGGACATGACAGCAGGTGTGTAAACCTGTGTTATTTCTATCTTGCTGTTTCGAAACAGCTCCCTCCAGCCTGCAGCCTTGCCTGTATTGTTTGATATTGTTTCTGCCTGAAATATTCATAAAGCATTATGCTTAAAAAATTAGGTTGATGAATGAGAAGAGACAGTTCTCCTAATAAATTCATTGACAGAAAGGCTGAAGCATTTGGTTTTTTTTTTTTTTATCTGTGTGGAAGCTTGTCATTTGGCTGCTGCAAATTGGTCTGAGTAGGAAAAAAAAAATAAAAAAGGACAAAAATAGAGTAGTAGATGGCACTGAAGAAGAAAGTGTCCCAGCAAATCGATCATTTGTGGAGACATACAATTAAAGCGTCGAGGATTCCTCACTCATAATGAGGGAACAAAGACTGTCTCGGAACTTACGGAGCTCATTTGCTCGTACAAGACCTGTCTGGTAAGTGACAGATCTCTTACTGCCTGCTGGCTGTCCCTGCTTGATACCACACCACGGCCTATAAAAATGACACCCTCCTTTGAGATGCTGCTGGTTCCATCGCCATCTCAATTGTGCAAATGACCTCGTTTGACTAAAAAAGTGTCTGATTGCCAACCAGTTTAGCCTGTCATGTCCCAGGACCCTGTTTCAGCCGAGGAATTAGTGTCACATCTTTATTTCCAGGTGAAACAAATAAATACATGGCGTTGTTGTTGTTGTTGTTGTGTCTCTTGCAGACAAACAAAGCAGTAGCCAAGGGGGATTTCCACCACGCGAGTTCCAGCTCCCGGCGAGCTCTCTTCCTGGCTGTCCTGTCCATCACAATCGGAACTGGCATCTACGTTGGGGTAGCTGTGGCTCTTATTGCCTACCTGTCAAAAAACAACCATCTATGAGCCTCAGAAAAGGGGGAAGAACCAGCCAACCCGGCTCCTGCACTGCAGAAGTCCCCAGCACATCGGACTGCGTGGTTTTCCAAAAAGGGACAAACACTTTCTGGGGGCAGGTACAGGATGAGATGGGCTTGTGCATTGTTGTAGGGTGGGAAGCTGGCGAGGCTGGGGGAAGTTCTACCATTTGTGACGCACAAGTCTTGCTTATCTTCATCAACCCCTGTACGAAAAAGGGAAAGAAAGAGCAAAATAGAGACAAAGAATGAAAAAAAAAAAAAAAAAAGAAGGAAGGCGGGGTATGTGTGGAGAAGGGTGTTTTGCCTTTGCCTTCTTTTCAATATGGTGTTTACAAGCATCTGGCAAACTGAGCTGTTCTCTTAATACCTTCTTGATCACCTGAACTTTGCAGCCAGCATGAGCTTGTGCTTAATTTGCTTGTTAAGCACGGCACTGAGATCTGGGAAAGCATGGACAGCGACTGGTTCTCTGAAAGAGCAATATAAAAACAAGAGGAAGAATATGGCTTGTTTTGTCTTTTGAATGCAGGACTCATTTGTCCAAGAGTGAATCAGACACCTCAGCACAGAGTGGTATTGCCTACTCTTCTTGTTGGGGGTAGGTTTCCATGGAAGGAGAAAAGCAAATTAAACACATTTTTCCTTCCTTTCCTTGTTTTTGGATTAAGGTGTGCCCCACAGGCCCGCTCAGTGAAGAACAGCTGAGGTTACATCTGCATGACTCGGCTCCGCAGACAGAGTGCGGTTTCAAAAGTAACACGAGACCCGCTGTAAAATTAATTCCTCCATCCAGTCACATTGTGATAACTGCACTTTACTGTGGCATTATTGCTCATCTGGGCTGCTCCACCTTGCCGTGGAGACCTGCACAGCAGTCAGTGCAAGAAACCTGGGGAAAAATGCAAAACTAAATACTAAGTTTTTAATTTAAAAAATCACAGTAAAGCATGGGAATTAACCAGAGAAAGGAATGCTTCATACATTTCTGGGGTCCTGCTCATACACAGACCAGTGAAGACCACTCAGATCAGAAGCTCACAGCTCAGCTGTGCATCAGGGACACGGCATAGCCATGGAGAGACAAGTCTGTTCCCCAATAAGCAGAGCAGTGGTAACTTGTAGGGGAATTGAGCCTTGTCCTTACTTCACTGACTGAAATGATACATTTCTTTTCTTCTTTACTTCCTCTCCACACTCAGTTGTTTTTTTTCTTACAGATTTCCCTGCACTCAAATATTTTTTTGTCTTACCGTTTTGTCCCACCCCAGGATGTATCAGCATAGGCATATATATGTAGCTACATATATAAATACACGGAGAGGGGAAAACCAATCAAATGAATGACCATTTTGTTATCCAACTGCCTCGTGTTTTACGAACATGGTTTCTTTAAACAAGGATGTCATCAAAGACCTTTTCCTCCAACTCTGTATTGTGTGTCATCTTTGCTCTGGGACAGTTTTTTCTCTTGTTTTGGGTTTCCATTATTTTGGTTTGAATTTGACTTTGGTTTTAGGGGGGGAGAACAAACACATGCAATCCTATTTTTCTGGTAGCGATACGGTTTATTAAAACACATGGTATACAGCTACTGGTGCTTTGTGTGACCCTTTTTTGGGGGTGGATATGAAGCATTAGACTGAGCGAAACTCACCGTGGTACACCCAGTCCAGCTACCTCGAGAGGTGCTTGTGTGGACCATCTCATGCTGTCCCTCGACCCAAAAGCCTGTGGCAGTCACTGACAGATTTTTTGGCCTTAAATTCATAGAACCAGAGAATGCTTTCAGTGGGAAGGGAGCTTAAAAATCATTTCGATCTAACCCCCCTGCCATGGACAGGGATTCCATCCACATTGGATGGCAAATTGTTGGGCTTCAAGCCAAGCCTGGAGACTGGCAATGTTCTCCTAGTCCCTCCTGCATATGTATTATGAATGATTTGTGGGAAATACAGTCTTTCTCATAAAGCCTGAGCTTTGGACTACATGGTATTGAATAAAAAACCTCTGATTATTCATTTAAAGGGAAAGGAACTAGTATTTCCTAGCCTTGATTTGAAGTTAACCTAGAGTTCAAAAAAAATTAGAGAGCAAGTACAGGTACTGTAAAGTCATTAAGCAAGCCTAACAACAATAACAGTAACGTAATTTTAAAACCAATCTTATGGTTGAGGACTCTGCCTTATGAACATTGGTGATTGTGCTGCCTGAATACTGACCTGAGAGGCAAAAGACAGCTCTGGAGCTAGAAGAAACTTCCCCCAAGGGCAGCTTTAAAAATACCATAGAGGCCCTTGCACCCAGCTCTAGAAATAGCATTCCAAATAGAGGGAGTGCAGCTTTCCATGTCCCCAGGACCCCCCAGTGGACAGCAAATGGGAGCAGCAGCCCTGTGTGAAAGACCTGCATAGCAGGAGCACTCCTGGAAACATCACCTGGCTCAAAGTCGATGCTCTTGTGCTTCACGTCCTGAAGCAATCCACGGTGTGACGTGGAGCTGGCACTTGGAACGGCAGTCCAGGGTGATGAGCAAGGAAACTAAAGGGGGCTTGCATGCAGGGGAGGTGGGCCTGGGCCTCACTGCAGATGAGAGTGGGGATAAAGCTCCCAGTGACTGCTTTCGTGCCTTAGTGTGGGACCAGCTTGCTGATTGTCTGAGCTGTGGCTCACTGAGGAGCTGAACAGGGACCTGTGTGTTCCTAAGGAAAGTGATGTTGTCATGGCCTGCTGCAACACCGCTGGTTGGCAGAGCAGATACAATCATCTAAACATCTAAAATCCTCTAAGTCTGTGGCATGGAGACTAGAAACTGCCACCAACACCTGCTCTCTCTGAGACAGCACCAGTTTATCCCACGTGGTCCTTCTCTCCTCGTCCTTGGGGAGGAGCAAGAGGGTCCATACGCAGTGAGCTCATGTGTTTGGATACAGGGACATCTTCTTTAGTTTACAATAGATCTCTGCCATCCCAGAGGGAGAGGAGAGAAGCCTTTCTGAAGTGAGATCTTTTTGCCATATTGGCTCATTGAGGAGGAGTTAAAGAAATGGCACTCGTATCTTTAACCAAATGACAAGCTGTTGTGGGACCTAAGATCAGCTGCAAGGAAAAATCCCAAACTGTAAAGTCCAGGGTCAAAAAGCTCCAATTTAATTGTATAATGTAGGATGTCATTGTGGATTAACCTCAAAAGATACATGGGGAGTGCTGGAGACTCACTGAGAGGGAAGAAAAAAATCCTTCTTTGTGAAAGTCTCACAGTTCAAGGGAACAGAGACACTCAGCTAATAATTTGCTGGGTCAGAGACTAATATTGCATCCGTCATCTGACAGGATTTCATAACTCCCTGGTACCTCCATTGATTTTTTTGTGCCTTCATTTGGGAATCTCCTAGCCTTGAGCATTTTTATAGCTCAGTCTGAAATTAATTTCTCCCATCATCCAGGCAATTCCCACGACAGAGCCAGCTTGCAATAGCTCCCTGCTGAGGAAACAAGAGGGCATAGCTTGGGAACATCACTGTACACCAAGGCTAGAGCAGCAGTGGCAGTGACAGCCACCTTCTCTGGGCTGGCTGCCACACATCTCTCACAATTTGGGAAATGCCACCTGCTGACTTGCAAAGGATATTCAAAGGCAGCCAAAAACATAATGCAATTAAGTGCCTGTGAACTTTACTGTAAGGAAGATATGAGAAAGGGCACAAAGAGAGAGTGCCCTTTGTTTTAGACATCAGAGAACACACACTCAGGCTGCTGAAAGCCCCAGCCAGTGGTGGAACCTCAGTCAGAGGGCACAATAAGCCACGTCTGTGGAGGAAGTGGCTTCAATCTCAGAGATCATTACACTTGTCTGAGCAAGGCAAGACCACAGGATGAGAATCTGCAGAAGGGCTGCACCTGAGAGATTTCTTCAGGGCAAGATGCAATCCAAATATTTGTCCTTGGCTTAGACAGCTTCAAATCTAAGATAGGAAGCAGAGGTGGAGATGGGCGACAAGAACAGTGTCAGTTTTCTCGATTATCCAACCCAGCCCTTTTCAGCACCCAGCACAAACTTCTCTCAGTATCAGCCAGCACAAAGGATGCTCTCTGCCGCCTGCACGGCTTTGCTCACAGATGGTGCTGTAGTGACACACTCAGCAAAGTATGGTCAGGCAATCAGGTCACCAGAGCACATGGTACCGCTTCCCTTGTGCACAAAAGAACATTGGGTTTTGCTCCAGACATCGTGGCGTGACTCAGTGCTGCAGACATCAGGATCACAGCGGTGCCAAAGGAACGAGAGCAGGAGCTGCCAACGCTGTTACAAGCTTAAGGCTGTGTGGTGAGCACAGCATATGTCTGCTATTTACTAATCATGAGGCAGCTCTGGAGAACCTGCTGCAAGTAATTGTCAGAAGGTGGGTGGTGCTCCCGCGTGCCATCACGTTTTTTCTTTGGACATGTCCAAGTGTGCTTATAACCAGGTGATCTACACTTCAGGGTCTGCAAGAGGAGGTGAAAGGGAGGAAAAGGCTCTGTGAGAGAGATGGGAGGTGGGAGGTAGGAGAGAATCTGTAATTTGCTACACCCAATCTATGACGGCACACAGCCAGAGTGCCATGTGGCTGGGAAGAAAGCCACCTTCTCTTGGCTGATAACTCCGCGTTGCTTTGGTCAAAACCCTCCCTCTGAAGAATTTTCTTGCGAGTAACAGACTGAGCTTGAGCATGGGAAAAGCGTCTGAAAGTGATGCACCAGATGGGATACAGTAGACCTCCCTTCTCAAAACAAGGTCAGGTGTTTGCATACAAGTTCAATTTGTCCTTCCAGAACACCCAGTCTGGTGTTTCAGACTCCTCCTTCAGACTCCTGCTTTCTTCGTGCTCTGTAGGTACAGACACACATCCATACATTCATACACATATATACAGGTACCTGTACACATACATATCCATACTCACATACAGGCACATGTGAAATGCTGAAAGAGAAAGGGAAATCAATTTTGGTCTCAATCAAGGAGCAGGCTGCAATTTCAGCAATAAAAATAACAACAGTGCTGCTCAATAATCACCTGCAAAGGGGACAGCAGGCTGTGAGAGCTGGGCTTTGCTGCTTCCCTGCTATATTTTCGAGTCAGCTATTTGCTCCTTCTTTTCTCCCTTCTGTCTTTGCCCAGTGCATCTTTTGCTGACACTGAGTGGGGTCAAACCGGTGGCTGTGTGTGGAGGTGGCAGTGGCACATCCTCAGCAGCATCTCCTCATTGTTTTACAGTGGAAAGGACACAGCCCTAGGAAGGCAGGCCTTGATCCATCCTGGCCATGGATTTAATCTCTGTCTTTTGGTAAGGCTTCAGAGCTCATCTAAGTTGTCTACCACCTCTCTGGAGTCTTCCTGCCATCTGGAATCTCTGGGGTTAAGGATGGTGTTCCATGTATAGGACCTTAGAGTAGCTGGGGCTACGTTTCTTTGTTCCATCCTAGAACTTTTTTATCCATTATGTTTTTAGAAGACCTTCTATAATCCTGGCATATTCATTATTTTCTACTCATTTGAGACATACTCAAGAGGCAAGACTGACGACAACAAATAAATAAATGCTCAAAGGAGCCAATATAGGCTAACTAGTATAGATTTTCTTTCAAAAACAGCTTAGTGAAGCAACAGCTTGTATTATTATTAATTGTTGGTAACCAGTGGCAACCCACAAAACTGAATCATGAATAAGTAACCCAAAACACCTCATTAAGGGCTGAACATGGTTACATACAAGAGGAAGACTTCTAAGATAACACCTAACAGTGGCACTTCTGAAAACAGTCTGAAAAGTGAACTCTCACCAGTAACTTTCAAGCAGCCAGTGGCTTGTTGAAGCATCGAATGAAAGAGAAAAGCCCAAGCAACCACCCGTTGAGTCAAGCACACAGAAACTTGGGATAAAATAAACCTTCTTGGTGGCACTCAGAGCTCTGAGGGGCTGGGTGCAGCTGGGCCTTATTTCCATTTATTACCCATTCAGCACTATGAGTTTGGCAATGTTCAACAAGAACTTTCATGATGACAGATTCATGAATAGTGTGATTTACTGATACCATAGGTCTGGCTGAATTCGATAAGAACATCCAGAACCCAGATTCACAAACAGTGTGGTTTATTGAAGCAAAAGGAAAGCAGTCCAAGGTTGCTGGTGATAAATATCCTAACTACAGACTGTGTCTGGACAGAAGGCATAGTAACAGAGATTTATTAGATATATACATTTAAATATTTCTGGGTCTGTTCCAAAGCAGTTGGAGGCAAAAATCTCACCTAAAAAGTATCCTTTTGTGAGAGGAAGAGAGAAAAAGTCCATTGATCGATCCTGAGCAAGCAGAGGTGTTTTTCTCCTGTTTTATTCCACCTTTTTTTCTCTTCTCTTTTTCTTTGCTGTGAAACCTCCTCTTTTTTATACAATAATTTTTAGTCCTTCCCAAAGAATGACAATTATATGTCATAGGCTGGGTGTTGGTGACTGAGATCATACATATTCTCTTTTTCTCTTCATTTGCATTCTAAGCAGTGTGAGAGTTAATATGCAAATAACACTTAATGAGGGTCTTGGTTACTTTTGGTCAGCATTTATGGTTGTTACAAAAGGTAAAATAATCACTTTGCTTTACCCCAGACATAATTTTGTTGTTAGCCCTTGCTCAAGACAGCTGCAGGATCAGCAGGAAACCCTGTTCACGTTTTTCTTGATCATCAATTCATCACTGACTTCAGCCAGCTCTGGAGCAAGCGTGACAATTTTCCACACCTCTCTTTTCCTGCTGCCCTCGAAGAAAGGAACCTGTTGGCAAACACTTGGCACGCAGCAGCAATCGTTTTACGTTCGCTAAGAGCATTTTTCATCACAAAATAACATTTAAACACAGAGAAGTTTGGCTGCAGGAAAATGTTCATTTCAAGGACACTTTATAACTGAGAAAATAAAAAGCAAAAACCCTTTCACAGTCACAGAATATTTCACACTGACCTTTTTGAGATGCAACACTGGATACTTTCTTTTGAAATTATTTGTCTCTGAAATATTTGATACTGGTCCAAGTGCAGTTTGGCTGGCAAGAGCACATCTTGAATTTTCTAACCGACTTTGTTTGACAGATCCAAACGGAAATTGTTAAAAACACTTTGTTTGTTTATTTTTTGAGAGAACAGGCAAAGCACAATATTTTTCTGGTTTGAGCCAAGAAAAACTGTTCAGATTGCAGTATTAACCTCTCAGATAGGAAGTCCCATTCACAGATTTTTATATTTCATTTTTCTGTAGAGAAATTTTCCATGGCCTTGTGTTAGTTGTCCTAAGCCCCCTTGCAGTTGGAGACTAGCGGGAGCAACTCACCAGGAACCCATTCCTAAGGTCCCAGGCCAAGGTGCTGCTGGCATTTTGAGGAAGACACTGATGTGCTATCGTCACTTGTCATCTCCAGGGAATTGTCATCTGGGAGGCAGCTGGGGAATATTCCGTTGGCTGAAGGTGCCCTGTGTCTGCCTCTGGACTGGCCTTTCTTTTAGTCCAGCACCAAATCATCGTGAGAGGCGTTTGGGAGGGACTCAGGGCAGGGTGTGAGAGGTTGAAGTGGAATGTCTTCTAACAGCTGAGCTGCAGGCTCATGGCCATGGCCCAGAGCGTCTTTTATGGTTGCATTCTTGTTTTCTTTGGCAGGGTAGTTCTCTTGAAAATGGATTTCCTGCTATTTTCACTTCCTCCCTTCTCTATCAACACAAATAATCTTTTCTTCCTTCTTGCTTGGCTTTTCTCACCACAGACATTGTTGGTCAGCTTATTCATCTGGAATCTGGCATTTGCTAACTGATCTGATTAGAGTTAATTACTAATTATTCGTATTACTAGAACCCTGATGTTATACGCACCATGGGAATATAATTTAATTACGGAATAATATCAATCAGATGCATAAATTAAAATGTTCACATATTAATATGAACCAATTTTCTACTTTCAGCTGTATGATCTGCCAGTCTTGGAGGAGAATAAAAGCTTTCTCCAGCTTTTGGAGAATGGGGAATTCTCCAAAATCAGGTGGAGGGGCTCACAGTTGAATGAATGGGACTCACAGTTCCCAGGCGTGTAAGAAGAATTCTTTCTGGAAGGATTTTTAACAAGAAAAGCTGTGGCTGAACACCATTTTAAGCTCTACAGCTCCCTCCATGAGGATAATTCTGGGCAGGATTAGGTGCAGGATTTCCTTCCACTTCCCCGCCTTGCACAGAAAACTGGCACAAGGCTGTCTGTCCCCTCAGTGATATTTGGGGCAGATGTGGGCCTGGGTGCTGGGTCAGGGGTGAGACAAATGTAAGGAGATGTTTCTCCTGGCAAGACATCCTGCAGAAACTCAGAGCAGGTGCTCCCAGGCTCTCTTGGCTTCCAGGTTACTCCTGCTGCTCTTGACTTGGGAAAAGCCAAATGTGCATCGAGCAGTTTGTCTGCCTCACCCTGATCACCAGCCCACCAGGAGTTACCTTATGTGACCTTCTGCCGTGCAGTCAGAGTGGAGCTGTGGCCACACATCATCCTTGGAACACGCAAAAACAGCCGTCCCACGAATCACGCACACACCTTCCAGCCAAAACTGCCCAGGGGCAGAAGTCTTCTCCCAGAGTTCCTCACACGTGATTCACGAGCTCACTGTTTTGGCGCTCATACAGAAGACGTGTTTTTGCAGAAGTTTTTGATTATCAAACTCCAGGCAGGCACTGTTCTTTATAAGCTCTAAATCTTCCCTGGCAATCCTTTTACTTCCAGGTCCCAGATTCGAGTTCTCCCAAGCTTTAAGTGTCCTTTCCCATCATAACCCAGGTTTGGGGCCAGCTGGCTGAGCAGCCATCGCCCGCAGGTGAATGAGACAGTTCAGTGCTTCCTTTTCTAACCATAGTTTTTTTGGACAAAGCAACAGCTAAAGCACATTTCCAGCTTCTCCTGGGAGTGGAATAGCCTTTGCTGCACTCTGGCCCCATCTGCACCCAGTCTACTGAGAAATGGTGAAATTCACTCTTTCCAAAGGACTTCCAGCAAATGCTGAGGGACTTACCAACTCTGCATAACCTTACAGATGCCAATTTACTGTTATTGTACACTGTCTATTGAGGAAAGCAGCTGTGGAACAATACCAGGTAATGAATATATTGCAGGGAGCAGAAGATACATCTTGAATGTGTAACTAGATCCTGCTTTGACTTCAATTTCTCTGCTCAGTTGTGGGTGTGTTTTATGCATTCACCACATACAATAGAACTAAACCCAAGAATCGTCTGTTTGCAACACTTGTTACCTCTGGAGAATTCAAAAATTGTGTGAAAGGAAATGTACTTCTGTTTGTAGAATGTCAGCTGAGTGCTTATGAATTTCAAACGCTCAGCTACAGGCAGGAACTAAAATACCAGCATCTCCTGCCTCTTTCTATACCTTACTCCTCTCTTCAGAATTCATTTTTTTCTTGCTTTGTTCCTTTGATTTTCTCCACTGTTGCTGATGTGGCTTGCATCAACAAAAAAGCCTTTAATGCCACCAGTATAAGAAAGCTTTGAATACACCAGCGTGGAGCTTGGATAGGCAAACCAGGATACAAATGCCTGGTGAGGAAAAGTTTGAACCATGATACGTTTTGTCCTCTGGTTTTCACTTTTTGTGTTTGTTTGGATTTTGGTTTGTTTGTTTGTTTGTTTGTTTTTTAATAAGGTTTTAATCCTTCGGAAAAAAAATTGGTGCCTCTGTTATGAAAACAGAATATTCCATGAGTAGTTTCCACTTAGCTGGAAAGGCATTTACCATTGAGCAGTGTCTGTCCTGCTCATCCTGAGAGCTCGTGGCTTAGGTTACTCCTGCTGTCCTTGGGCTCCAAGAGCCACTCACCCACAGCAGAACAGAAAAGGATCCATTGCCCCCGGCTCTCACTGGTCCCTGGGTGGGGACAAGCAGGCTCTCTTTGCTGAGCCCTCCCTGCTGTGACAAAGAGGGGGGGAGAAGCTGGCTTGTGTGAGCAACACGTGCCAATCTGATAGAAACAAGAAACATCAATGTGCCTGTGGGCTTGGATCTCTTCAGCCACCAGCTCTGTGTGTAAAACTGCAGGGAGCTTCTGAGCATCCTTTTATGCTGCAAATTCCAAAATTAAAACATCTCACACTTGCAGACGACTTTAAAATATTTATTTCCATTCACTTGTGCTAACTGTTTTTTACTCTTTAAGACAGCGGCTACTCATCCCAACATTATTTTGTAAAAATCCATTCACAGGAGACAATCTTCTTATCTCCTAGGATACATAAGTTGTATTGGAATATAAGGCTACAGAGAAATTAACTTATTTTCTTGAAATAGTCACACTTTCTGTGTATCTACGTACATATATAGTATATATTTTTAGCAAATGAAACAATAAGTATAATTTAAAACTTCAGCTAACAGAATTATATGGTTTTATAGAGAAACAGAGTTTTACAGCTCCTGCTAATTAGTACATGACTCCAATGGAGCAGCTGAAAAGCTAACCCAGAAAGTTGCATTTAATTTTCTAACTTAATTTCAAACTACAAATTGGACTCTCTTGGTTAGTTTTTATTTTTATGTTTAAATGCTAAAGGAATATTAAGGACTCATGTTTTCCAAAATTTGTAGCTGCAAAAGTTACTGAGATAAGGAGGTTTGGTTTCATCTTGATTCTCTCATGCTTCGCTTCTAAAAGGTAAAAAAAAAAGAAAAAAAGACACAGGGAAATGAAGTTATTGAGGATAAAGCTTGGAGTGAAGATGAATGGACAGCAGATGCCAAATAAAATAAGCAAAGAATGACAAAGGAATGGTCAAGTTACCTTCTACAGACCATTTAAATTTTAAAAAGATAGAAGTTTTTTCATCCTTATCTATTTCTTCTCACACCACACACATTTACAGTTCTGTCACAATTCCTGTGATGAAAAACAACCAGCTCTGATTGCTGTGGGGATTTACTGCTGCAGTTCCCTTCCCAGCAGGTTTTTTTTAGCACTGAGAGTCATAAGAAGTCCTTCAAGAGCCTACCTGGATGAGGGGCTTAGTCGGGCTGCAAACCTTCTTGCAGGCACTTCCAGAAGTTTTCAATGACCCCATTGACACTTAGACACACTGAGGTTCCACTCTTCAGTCTCAGAAATCTGGGAAATGCAGACTCCAGAGCCCCTCAGACTGCGCTGTGAAACCTTTCATCGTTTTCCTCCCCTGCTTTACTACTCCTATGCAACACGTAAGCAAACGTGCCACAAAAAACGTCCAGTCAAACCCACGCCACTGCAAAAAACCCCACAATAAAATATACTGTTAGTGCCCTCATGTTCTCCAACCTTCCTTTGACTTCTAGGCCACCTGGAGGAGGCAGAGCCTCTCCATCTCCATGTTCCCACCTCTGTAACTTGGCTGGACCTCAGCACTCAGGTCTGACCCTGTCCACTTGATCAAGCCACACGTGAACTTGAACAGCAAGAGGATTTGAGCCCAGCATGAGCAGCAGCCCCAGCCTCCAGCACAGCACTGCTGAGAGATGTTGCCCTCTAAGGCCCCCTCTGCTCTGAGCCTTTCTCCCTCCCGAGGCTGTGTACGTGGAAATTCTGGTAGCCCACCAACAACGAGAAAGGGTTATAACATACAAGACCATTCAGTTAATTAAGTTGGACTGATGTCCTTTTGGAAAAAAAAACCAAACTGAGGTGACACAGAGTGTGAAGTTGTATTTAAAGCCTTGCTTCCCATCAAAGTGAGCACCTCCATCTGGATTTTTCCGGCTCGCCCAGTCCAGGAGACTACGGACAGCTATAAAATCTCCCTCATAAAGGGATGAAGAGAAAGAGCATTTCCTGGTCTGCTTCCTGATTCCTAGTGTCTTGGTTGGAGGTATCCTGCGAGTCACTGACATCAGGATGGCTCGTTCTTGCAGCTGGGGGACACTGTCCTTCAAGACCCATCACCATCACTTAAGCCACTTTGCCCTTCAAACTGCATCCCATGGGATTCCACTGCTCCGAGGCACAGCTGGGACTCTGATTTCTGGGAAATTTCTTTTTCTCTCTTCCCTGAGCAGTAGAGCCCAGCACAGCATAGTACAGCCCAGGCTAGTAAAAATTTGACAAAAGTGTAAAACCACAAGCAGAGTGAAAGGGATAAATAACATCAATCCAGGACAACGCTGTAGAAATCTCCATGCAGGATCTATTCTCGGAGGAATTAAAGGGAATACAAGCCAAATCAATCGGTTTTCATGGAAAATAGGCCTTGTCAAACAAACCTGATTTCACTCTGTGATGAGATTACAAATTTTGTTGATAAAGGGAACTGTCCAGATGTAATAGGCTTAGATTGTCAGAGCGCTTTTGACTTAGTATGAAATGATATTTGGGTTTAAAATGTTGTACTATGTAGCATCAATAAAGCATGAAATAAACAGGTTAAGAACTGCCTACCTGACAAATATCAAGAAGAAACCAGCCAGGGGAAAGCAGCACAGCCCTGGTGAGGTGGCATGAGGAGCGGGACTGTGCCCAGGATTCTTTGCTGCTTTCAGCAGTGCTCTGGGAGTTGATGCAGATAAAATTGGCAAATGAAGCAAATACCAGCAGCTCAGCAGAGACTGATAAGATGAGGCTGTGATACCAAGATATCTGGGTCACTGAGGGTGGGGGTTCAGAATTGGCTTAAATATACATAGTTATGTGTCTAGAAAGAAGAAAGTCCTAGAACAGGGTCTGCAACCCAAAATGGGAGTTGCAATGGCCGTAGGGCTGAATGTGGCCTCACAGAACGAGGATTGGCAGGGAGACAAAAATCCTTGTCTACTGATTGACTGCATGTGGCTGATTTTTCATGCTGTGATGAGGACATCAGTCCTGGGATAAAATGAAGTCTTCTGGCACCTGGAGATCAAGAGAGAGGAAAAATGCTGCATAAACTATCCAGACCAGACCCAGCCTCCCACACACAGCTCCTTGCTGCAGGTAGGGGAGATTGGAAAGGATATTCAAGCCTTAGCAGTGCACTCTGACACACAAATAGGCCTGGGAATAATGGGCTGTGCTACTTCTAATTTACAGCTTCCTAGCCACTGCAATTTGCAATTTTTCCCAAATGAGACATTTACATGTCAATTGTCTGCTACCAATTGCAAGGTGGGCAGTACATGTCCTGAAAAATAGCACCAGCCCCTTTTGGGAGCATTAAAAGACAGCGTTGCAATCTCACCTGGGCATTTTAGGAGCTTAACCAACCAAAAATGGCAGTTCTTTTTTTTTT
>VZTG01000127.1:16817-36199 GCA_013397845.1 Melanocharis versteri
TTTTTTTTTTTTTTTTTTTTTTTTTAAAGAAAAGCAGCAAGAAGCTGCCAAATGTGTCTTTTAACCATGTGGAGCTTGCCAAGGTGAGTTCAGCAGTGCTATCTTGAGACAGCTAGACAGCATTGATTTGAAGGTTTTGTTGTTTCTTTGCTTTTGTGGGTTTTTTTTTGTTTTTAAGGAAAAGGTAGGGGGGAGAAAGAAGAAATACAGTAAGGAAAGAGAAGGAAAATAGCGACCTATAGACCTTCACTAAGAGAGATGGATGTCCATGATAAAAAATGCAGGCAGGAGTTTTCTGGAGGATACAAGACAGCTCATCTCATACAAGTCCTAGAATCCATGCCATTCCTCTGGGCCAGCCAGTCCCCCAAGAACCTGCAGGTCACCATGGCAATAACACTGCAGTTCTCCTTCCATCAACAAATGCAACACAGGTGCAGCAAACAGAGCTGAATGAGCTCTCCAGCCGCATGAGCAACTACTGCTGCCAACCGTCCCCAACTCCCAAAATGACTTGGAGTAACCCAGAGGAGGCCACAATAAAACCAGTGCACATGAAAGGAAAAATAGGCACCGGATAGGCCACCAGCTTCTTCTTCAAATATTTGCGAATTAACCCTCTTGTCCTAGAGCTGGACAAGAGAAGTGGTGAAAGAGCAGAAGGAATTTAGTACCGAGAGGACCATGCCCAGTTTGTGTCAGCTCTTTTAAAATCACAACCAGGGCCAAGGGAGATTTCTTGTTTGGCCTTTTCTCACCAGCTACCATCAAGCTGTCTCCTGCCCATACCTTTGTCTCGTTTCCCTCTCCTGCATTCACACTGCAGTCAACATTACTTTATGCAGGCCAGGTTTTCCAGTAGACACTGACGAGAGTTTCTATCTCAGGGAAGGCTAAATTGCAGTGGGATGTGCAGAAACAAGCATGTTTCCTGCCCCACAGTCAGTATCAGGCATCACCTCTTCATTACAATCATTTCTGGTCAACAACAGCTCACCATGCTGGGGGCATGTCTGGCAAATCCCTCTCCGTTATGTGGGAGATGAAGTAAGAGGTTCTATTAAAAAATGTTGAAAGGGCTCTAAAGGTCTTATACCAGTTCACGTGTCTCACAGACTGGCATGCAACTGGGTCTGCTTTTGCCTGCCCAAGGACAGCAAAACCTGTCCCCAAACCCAAGGGATGGAAGATTCAGGAGAGAATTTCATCAGGACTGGGAAGGCAACAGAGCTGTTCATCAGGTGGGTGGGAGATGCCAGAAATTGAATCCTAAGTCACACGGTGGGGAAAAACTGTCCAGGATGTTCTTCCTGCATATGTGCTAGCAGGTTTGAAATGGCAGCTGAATAGTGGGATTTCACAAGCTAAACCTGCATGCTTTTAACCTGAAGCATCCCTGGGCTGAAAGCTTATTTTTCTTTTCACATGCTTGCCATGAGAACGAACAGCTGCCCTACAGCCAATCCCTTGCAGTTCTAAAACACATGGCACAGATCTTCCCCCTGAAACCTAAAATGTACTGCTCACAACACTAAAGCTAGATGTTGTCCTCTGCTTTCAGAATGCTGATTAAAAATTCATCACAATGTTTACAGTAGAAATTTTGAAAACAATTATCACCGTAACCCAGGTAGCATTTTAATCATTTCTTGCTCAGTTTAAATACCTAAAAGCTTTGCTATACTTAAAAGGCAGCAGCAGTAGCCTTTCATGCAGGCTGGGATCATTTTTTCAGCTTTCAAAAAAGAAAAAACCAAACGTGAAAGCATGATAAATACCTCTGAATTCCAACAGCTTTTTAATGTACACTTCTCTCGCAAGCAGATTGCATTCATGAAACATGAAAAAAATGCACACACCAAAAAATTGCACACTTCAGTCATAGAGGTTGAGCTTAGTGACTTGTGAAAAGACCCCTCAAATCTTCCCTGGGTGTTTGTCAGTCTGCTGGCCTGTGAGTCAGCCCAAAGTTTCAGTTTGAAATTGTTTTATAGGATTCTCATAGAAACTAAAGAAAGTAGAGTGCTAATTAAGTATTTTCATCCCTCTGAACATCAGGTACAACTCAAAGCAGCTGCACTGCAGAGTTTTCCCTGCAATGGCCCACTTACACCTCCTGAAGGCTCCAGATTGAGCCAGGCTGGAAAATATATTTCTGCCTTTTGTGTTCTTAGCTGGCTGAGGTGGCAGGGGCTGTGCAGAACTGTGGAGTGCATAAAACTGACTGATGCTCACCTGCAAGCACAAAGAGCTGCAATTGCTCCTGAGCCATCGCAGACAGATTTCCCCTGCCAGAAAAAAACAGGATCCCCGTAGGTCACAACTGTTATTAATAATGTGGAGGAGTCTCATTGCACACCGTAAGTGCTCATTTGACCATGATAAAGACAATGATGAGAGGAAGCACAGAGACTTCTCAGCTCAGTGTGAACGCTGCACCTTAAATCACAGAACAAATTAAATTCTAAGAGAAAAATGCTATAAGGCACTTGGCCAGGGTGCCCGAGCTGGAGAGTTATTCACAGTTTCTTTCTTTCAACAGCAAGTTTTCTGAGTGAAGCTAAAGTAAATATTCATTGGGGAATCTAATTTGTAATAGACATTGAATGCCAAAAAAAATGGAAGGCAGAGGAGAGATCAGACATGCTAGAAAGAGATTGCTTCATCCACATTTACATTATTGACCCACAGACTTCTAAATAAGCTCTCAAAAAAAAATACATAACAGTTCAAAGTAAGAAATTTGGACATGCAGGATGCATTCTCCCTCGTAATATTCTATCCCCAGCCAACACACTGCATTAGTGCACAGGAACTGAAGATTAAATCCTTCAGAACTGGTATCTCCCTGTTAAAACTCAGCATAAGTTCAGACGAATTTGAATTTTACCATCAAAGCAAAATCGAGTCAAAATGCCATTTAAAAATGGCATAAATTACTCTCCACAAACAGGACTGACGTCTCATGACCAAATCTGTATTTCCCAGGCTTTTATTTTTTGAAGTCCCCTGTTTTGAAGTCTGCTAACTCCGAGATAACAATTTTCTGTTCTTCTAGGTAAGCACCTAACTTCCACTGGGAACATGAAACAGGAAAAGTTTGACCTTGAGGACTGAAAAAAGGGGAAGAAATATTAGAAATGCAAACTTTTATGTATGGAAACTGTTTAAGCTGAGGGGAAATGTGGGCCTGCTGCTGAATGGGGTGGGGGGCCTGGCGACCCAGGGCATGGAAAAAGGTGAGGTATTGAATGAATGCCTTCTTAACTTCAGCCTTTATTAGCAAGATCAGTTTCAAAAATGCCAGACCCTGGAGACCAACAGGAAAGTCTGGAGCAAGGTGGAAGAGGATCAGGTCAGAAAATGTTTAAACAGACTGGACAGACATAAGACCATGTGCCGTGGTGGCGTGCACTGGATCGTGCAAAGAGAGCTGGCTGATATTTCCCAGCCTACATCCCAAAGGTTCCCTCTGCTGCAGTGTTTGGGACAGCTTTGGTTCAGGGCACAGAGCACTGAGCACCTTGGTATTTTTATCAGCTGGCAGCAAGGTTCTGCTACATTTTTGACCTGTTTGTTTGTTAAATTGATCCTCATTGGTTTGCTTTGGCACTTGGACAAAAAAAAATGTTGAAACTCTTAAAAATGTCGAGGCAGTTGCTTAAGTGAATCCAGTGAATGCAAGTGCCAGTCTCAGAATGAAAACATACAAGCATGTTAAAATAGCAACACAGGCTCAGATGACTCATACTCATTGAATTTTAGAACAATTTACATTGAGTGGACCTCCAGAGGTCAGTTAGCCCATCCATCTGCTCAAAACATGTCTAATCAGATCAAGGGATGCTTGTCAACTCCTCACGCATCACAGTCTGTGTTTTCTAAAGCCTTTTCCAACTCTCTCAGTGCATTACCAAGGAGAAGACAGTTACTACTCCTGTTATTTACAAGAGGGAACTGGAAGATACAGTTTGTCTGAGCAGAGCTGTAAATGAAACACGAACTCTCCCCGTGGGTTTTTGAATAATTTTAATGCCGGGCTGCTCTGGATCAGCCTTCCAGAGTGAACACAAGGTGGAGCTCAGCATGGAGCAGATGCAGTGGCACTGGAGATGCTTTCCAGCCCCACATCCACTCGCTCACCATCAGGCCACAGCACGGCCCCCAGCACAAGGCCAAACTCTCCTGGAGACCAGGGAAGACAATCTCTGAAAGGAAACCCAGACATAAGATCTTCATCTGATCAGAGCATCTCTCTTAGGTGCTGCTCTCCACTGAGTGGGATCCCAGGGCATAAAGGAATGAAGAACAGCTAGCACTGGGATCACATGCAGCAATTCAATCTCCATCTGCTCCAGAAGAACCCAGGGCCATTATCCTGTGTTGTCAAAGCTGTTAATGAGATATTTGGCTTCATTGGTAACATGCCAGCCTGCCTCGAAGACAGATAGCAAAATGAATGGATCAGGACAGGGAAAACAATGACCCAGATGTCTAACAGACAGTGTCTTGCAAACCATGACAAAAAGGAGATAGAGAAGAGCAAAGAGCTCATAACAAATATTTCTGATTCACATAACTCAGCAAAAAATTTGGCCACCCTCAGTTGAATTTTTTACTACAGAGGAGAAGAAAAAACTTCCGATTTTAAAAATAAATAATGAAAAAAACCAAACCTGTTGTTGGCCATGACATAGGGACCACCAGATAGGAACAAAGCATTGCTTTTAGACTGCATCTGTGTTTCAAGACAGAGAAGAAAGAATGGTTCTGAAAAGAGAAAAAAAGCCCTTCAGAGTTCTGGAACAGATACCTCATAGAGTAAAATGTATTCCAGAGCTCTTGCCTGTATTAAATTATATCAGTGTAGGTTACCAAAGTTACTGAGAAGTTACTGAGTTACTGTGAATTTTTCCATGTCAAAAAAAAAAAAAAAAAAAAAAAAAAAAAAAAAAAAAAGGCAAAATACAGTTCAGCATTGAAAGATGAACATATCTAAAAGGAATACAAATCAGTCACTTGGGAACTTCCCTCAGGACACTGCAGAATCACTGTCACTGTAATTCTACAGACGGCTGGGTAAAGGATCCATCCTAACTAAATCAGGAGCTGGGGGCCAGAGAGAAAAATCACTGGGTAAAATTTCAAGGCTTGAATTTATTATACAAGGGGATGATACAGAGCCATAACGAGCTGATCCAGCTTTAAGATCTACAAATGATGGAGTCCTGCTTTCGTTTTGGCAGCAGATAATGTTGGATGCAAGTCCTCAGAACTCCACTGCATACACTACATCTGAGCTAAGAAAGTGGGAACACCAGCTGAGGATACAGCTTATGGGATGGAAATTTACAAAAATGAAACTAATTAGCAGCTTCCCGAGCTCAGCAGTATTCATCTGACTCTGCTGCACTGAGTATGCTGAGAACACTCTGGCTATAATTATGCAGCTCTGTTCATTGCTCCACTGCCCAGGCCAAGGTTTATAGAGTGCAGGACATTTTTGGTTGTTAACCCTGGCTGTTAGTTACTGCTTTTGCTTCATCTTATCCCAGCCACAACTGATGTTCATGTTTCCTACACGCTTTATGACGGTTTCGCAGTAGCTTTTTAGGCAGTTTCCATCTGGCAGCATTGCAGGAGAGCCATTGTCCTTCCTGCTTGGTAGGATTCTTCACCTCAAAGACTGATTCAGAACTGCAGGTTGGTGAGGTCAGCTCAGATTCCCCATTCCTCATGCCAGCCTTGCCGGGCAAGCCAAGGCAGTTCAGTTTCTTTCACGTATTCCAGTGTGACTGACACTTCCCTTGGACCCAACACAGGCACCTTTTCCTTTCACCCAGCAGTTTTACAAGGTGATCTTCAAGGCAGCCAGAAATGCTTCATCATTGCTTTGTAAAAGGACACTTATCTTTTATTATCATGTGCTGATTGTATTGCAAACAGACATTACCCTCACATTATCAGCTGCCTCTGATTTATCACCAGATTTATTATAGCTCCATAATGGGGTCAGATTTATGCTTTCATTTACTTTTATGTCTTAAAGAGACCAGCATGGGTTGCATTTATCATCTTTCCTGATATTTAACTGAAAGGCATTTCTTTGCTGCTTTCTAACCAGAGTTCTCTTTCAAACAATCAAAATTTCCCTTGCCACACTGAAACACGGCAAGTAACACTTTCAAACAAAATTTTGACTTCACTCACTACAGTATATGCCAGAGATATGGTGCTTTTCTACCCTGAGTAAGTACTTCTGCCAAGAGACAAAAAGAGGAAAAAGAGTCAAAAAAGGAAATCTCCCAGTCACTACCACTCTACAGCCTTCCTAATTAACCAGACTAAATAACATTAATACCTCTAAATCAGCAGCTATTTTTTCACACAGAAATCCTTACACCTCTAAATGTGACAAGTGAAACCCGGCAGTGAGCCAGGTAGGGTTTTCACAGCACATCTTAATTTATCATCTCATGTAGCTCCTGGGCATGAAGTGCACCAGGAACCTCTGCCTGCTCTGTTATCCCCAGATTATCACCTGAAATCTGTTATCAGCTAGGAATGAAAAAGGAAGCACAAAGCAGCAGAGACACAAGCTCCTTCCTGGATGAAGCACAGCTCTGTCAGGAAAAGAATATCTGAGTGCTGCATCTAAAAACTCTGTGCAGTTTTAGGTCAGGTATAGGCAGCAGAGTTATCCATCTCACACCACTGCAGAGAATCTCACTGCCCTTGGAAACATAGGCCATGGCTAATAGACTCCTCTTCATTGAAGTGTTGGGAATTTGTCCACATTGCACTTCCAAAATGGAGAATGCCTTGATTTAAGCTTTTCTCTGGCTACAAACATTTCAGCATATATTTTCAAGTAGTTTTCTCCCCATTTCCCTAGAGGCTTCTCACTTGAGAAACATTACATGCCTCCTCATTCTGCTTCCTATATCATCTGAATCTTTTTTATATTACCATGGTTTCAAACTGAGAAGATAGAATTAGAGTAGATATAACAAAGTTTCATACAATGATGGTGGTGAAACTCTGGAACAATGAAGTCTGAATGTCCAGAGAACATTGGAAATATTCATGGTCATGTTGGACAGGGGTCTGAGCGACCTGGTCTAGTTGGAGATGTCCTTGCTCATTGCCAAGCAGTTGGACTGATGGCATTTAAAAGGTCCAGTCTACCTCAAACTGGTCTATGATTCTGTGATCCGATATTTCCCCCATTTGCTAGATGGGTTCAAAGTCAAAAGGAATCAAAAGGCTGACAGCCTGCTAGAGAATGGAGCACATTTGAGTTTTTTAAGAAGCACCAGGGCAGCAGCACTGGGGCCCTGATGTAGCCCAGGATCCTGTTTGGCCTAGGTGGTGTACACACTGCCCATCTGCACGTTATGGTGCAGTGATAAGAGATGCCTCTGCCCAAATTAAGGTGCAAAAGAGACCACATGCCAAAGTCAATAGCATGGATTTTATTTAACAGTAAATGTGAGGTGGAGGGATAGAAAGATATAGGAGGAAGGGGGTGGAGAGGGAAGAGAAAGACAGAGGGAGAGAAAGATTAAGAAGAAAGATATCAACATCACATGGATCCCTGCAGAGTCCTGCTGGTGCTTCTTCACCCTGGTCTTTGGTGGTGGGGGTTCCTGGGTCGTTCCTTTGGAGGTACCACTTTCATACAGCCCAGGTCCTGGGTATCCACAGAGTATAGATGCTGTTCCCACAAACTGGGCTGGTATGTGTGTCGCTTCCTACAGCTTGCCACCGTGTGAATGTCAGGCCTGGATTTAATGCCTTCCTGTTTCACCATCTGTGCTTACCTCAGGTTCCTGTGGTGGTGGCTTATCTTATGGGAACTTCCTTCTTTAACAGTGTTCTGAGATATGCAACTGCATCCTTTAAATCCTCACACTGCACTGTTAGATGGGGACACTGGACACCTCCCCAGTCCGTGTAGATTTGTGTGCACCCACGGCTGCTGAGCAGGGAGGGAAGGCAGCAACAGGTTTGGCTCATTCCTGGGCACCAGAAGAATGCAGCAACAAGAGATGCCTTGATTTATGCCAGGCAATACCTGACCACAAAAATTGCTTTTAGCACAGAAAGCACCTTAAAATTCAATGCTGTTTTTGCTTGGCAGTGCTCCAGGACCCACGATCACTGTGATGAAATCCAGTACCCTCCAGCACAACAAGGCTCACTGCTGATACCCAGGCCTGAAAGGGAGTTTGGAAAACCCATTTGCACAGGCCCCAGACTGGCCACAAACCTCACCTCTGTGGCAGGGCAGGTTTTCAGCAGGACAGACACGTTTTGAACACACAAAACCTCCTTGCCACTACAAGGGCGTGCTAGACCACTGTCGCAGCGTGGTTCATACCACCCGCTACCACACAAACTCCTACAATCAACCCCGGGTGGACACTCCTGCCAGAGCAATCAGGACAACCTTTCTGGTTCAGCTGGCAGTGACCCAGGCCATTTACAACACCCTGCCAAAAGTCTTCTACATTTCACATTTCCGTCAGTATAGAGACACTTCAGATAGTTTTAGAAAATACTTTTCTCACCTTGTTTTATTTCCTCCTCCTAAACAGATCTTGGATTACTTACAACCAATATCACCAAAAAAAAAAAAAAAAAAATTAAATGTTACACCTTTCATCAGCTGGACTGAGCAATCCTTTGCCCTATTTCAAGGTGACAGGGAATCCCAAATTTGCCTCTCTGCAGTGCTCGTGCAGGTACCCAACAGTGTTTACCTAACTTGTTTTCTTATAAACTTTTGCAGGGAATACTGCAACAGACATGGACAAGCTGTGCTTTATCAGGAGAGAATGTTGAAGCATGCAGTGTTCTTTCAACTCTCTTTCTAAGCTCTCTGCTGCACAAAGCACAGTGTGGAGGCACAGCACCCATGCAGGGCTCACTATCTTCACTCAAAGCAGCTCTGGATTTGGTCCACTGATTTCCTCCAGTGTTATTTTACAGTGTAATGACAGTCTCTGTGCAATATCCTGCTCTACAGCCTTGGAAATCCAACCTGTCTCTCAACACTCCTGCATTTTCAATCTTCTCTGTCCCACAGAGATGTGCACTTCCACATCTGAGTATACAAGCTGTCACCTCTCACTTGCCTTTCTTCTTGAGAAACCACCAGCACAGTTCTTCTTTATTCTGTTTTGGGCTTGCTGGCAGGGGATTTTTGCTCCATTTTTTTCTTCCTTTCTGTGTTTCATTTGTTTGTTTGTTGCAATGTGTTTCGCATGAGCAAGCCCAGGTTAAGCATTATGACAAGCCATGGCACAGCTGGAAAACACCTGCCCATGGGAGAGGGACACTCTCAGAAATACATATTTTACAGTGACCACTGGTGTTGATGAGCACAGTCATGTCCTGGGAAAGCAGAATGATTCCCTAGCTCCTTCAGAAAAATTTGGAGGTGCTGAGTTTACTAACATAGGTTAATAGGAAGGAGGATTTTAATGAGACAAAATCCTTCCCTGAAATAAAAAAAAGGGATGGTACAGTACAACCCTGTTTACAGAAACAAGGCAAAGCCCAGATGAAGTCAGAAGCCAAGAAACAGGGAGACACTGCTGGCAAGAATAAAACCCAGTCCTGCACTTCTCAGTGTGTAGCAGCTCAATGCTTTTGGAGTCCAGAAATGGGAAGGGACCAGGACAAGGCAGTTTCGCAGCACCCCATTAAGTCAGGCTGTTCCTCAGAACCTGCCAGCTGCAGGAGTGAGCACAAATGAGCAAGGCAGACACAGGACTGTGTGGGGTTGTACAGTTCTTTTGCCTTTCACTGACAGTCCCACAGCCTGTCTCTCTTCCAGTCCTGCAACCTCTCACCAGAAGTCCCTCAGCAGGGCTGTCCAGAGCCTCAGGGAGAGGATTTTCCACCTGAGTTTTCTATGCTTGTGTTCCTACAGCTTTGAATATTCTAATGTTATGGGAAGTTCCAGAACTACCCCATCTGCCCTCCTTTTATTTACCCCTTATTTTGTCGCTCTTCGTTTACATTAACACAAAAATAAGTCCTTGTGAATAATAGCCACAGTAAATATAAAATATTTATGCTGTTAGCATTTCCTGCAGGGTCAGCCATGCCTGCCCCCAGTCTCCTGCTGCACACACTCCAGCCACCAGAGTCAGTACCCAAGGGCAGAGGAAGGACACCAAGACAGCTTTGGCCCCAGGGCTGGGGGAAAGAGATGGAGCACGATAAGATTTGGGGTCTGGGCTGCATGGCTGGACAATTGTTGCGAAAACACTCAGTTATGCACTGGGGCAGCAGGAAAGTGTCAACGCCAGCGACTTTCACCGGCTAATTCCCTGCCACCAGCCAACAAGAGAATTAAAATTCAACAGCAGATCTCAGCTCTGCCTTTCTTTGTCCACTGTATGAACAGCCTTTCAACAGCTGGTGACACAGGCTGAGAAAGGCTCACTGTGGTCCACGGGGCAGCATGGAGGCAGCAGGGGCAAATCAGAGGAAGCGGAAAAAAAAAAGGCAAGTAATGATCAAGGAGAGCAGGCGCTGGAGAGGAACTGATTGTGCTCCTGGGCATCATCTTGCCTGACATCCAGACCATGCTGAGTCAAACTCAGAGGGGTGAGACTCGATGAGAAAGGGAGTCTGAAGCCCAGAAGATGTAGAACATTGATCCCCAGCTCACCCCAGGCCTGAGAGAGCACCCTGCTTTCCAGAGACCACTCCTGTGAGGAACCCTTGTCTCTAAATGCCTTAGAAACAGCAGAAACTACCAACAGGGAGGAGAATGGTACAAAATGCAAGGCCCTTCAGGATTATTAATGGAGCACAGCTGATGGGAAAGGGCAGGAGAGCCCACCAGGCCAAAGGGAAACACTGCTGGGCTGTGGAGAGAGCTGGAAATGTATCCCACTGGGACCCACTGCTGGAAGAGGTTGGAAGACTTCCATCCTCTCCTCCCTTTCCTACCTGCAAAATCTTGCCTCGGGTAATGGCTGATTAAACACTGCAAACTGCATTATTTAAGACACTGTTGCTGTGATACAGAGCTAACTTCTTTCAGAGCCAATACCTGACAAAAACAAGCATACAGAGATGCTTAGAGCTCCTGGAGAAGGAATTTAAATTGGTCAGGAAGAGACTCTGAAAAACAAAAAATCAATGACAAAGTCCATCTCGAAAAGCAACCCCATGGAGAACTATGTTTTTCCTCACGACCAGCCCCATTGACCTAAAACACACTGAAATAAGCTTTGTTTTCGGTAAGAAAAACTAACTTAGCAAAGCCCCTTTGCTTATTATCTGTGTTTTCTATAACTATCTTGAAATAATGGAGGATACCCGAAAGGGGGTGATTTTTACATATATATATATATTAAATTTGTTGTTTACTATATCTGCTTCAGACAGTACTTTGCCAGTTCATCGTGAAAAAATGACATAATAATCTTTTATGTACCAGAAGCTCCAAGGTGAACCAACTAAAGAAGCTGCAAAAAGATTGCTGCAGGATTTATGATCCAAAATCCTTGTGGCCATTGCCAGGTCTGAAGGACGAATTCCGCCTTGGTGTTAGGACAGGTCTATTTACTCCTGTGTGACCAGCTCTCCTTTCCTTCACCACAAGATAAGAAAACACACTAGACTATTTAAATCCAAAGTTTTCTTTGGGTAGTGACTGTTCCATCTTGAGCATGCACAATGCTTATGACCCATTTGCTAATTGCTAGTTTTGATTTGGGTCCAGTAGAGAGGGTTTGGGAAAAAAAGAGTATTGAGGGCACAGTCCCAATAAATTAGCTAGGCCAGACTCTGAGAAGGGCCTGTTGCTCTCTCTGCATGGGTAATCTTTCTAACCGGAGCCCTCTCTCCTCGCTCTTCTCTCTTTAACAGTTTTATTTTTCGGAGCTACAAGATTATTTTTTTTCCTGCTGAGTGCTGGGTTAACAAATGCAGGAAGCATATATTAGCAGTATTCTTTGGAGACCACCTACAGCAGTGAGATGAACAATGGGCCCTGAACCATGACTAATTTGTAGCCCAGAAATACGGTGTATTTTTTAAATATAAAACCGTTTCTCACACTTAATAGTTTATTTGAACTAAAACCATATTATTATCCCCTCATTATTTTACCTGGTATATTTTAGACAACTTGTCTCAGGGTTGCCATAGCTACCTGCTGAGTGCCTTTGACTGGAGTGTTTGCAGTAATCAAAATTAAAGGCTTCTTATAAAAAGAGGTATGCTCTGACTAAAGAAGAACCTGGGCAAAATTGCCTGTAATTGTATTCTTTAGCTCAGCGCTGCTGCTGTTGGGTGAGCTTGTGTGGTGGTTTGAAGCGCAGCTGGAAAATTAAACTCACTCAAGCTGCTCCCTCTTCCCTGCCTCTTCCAATAACGGGGGAACACTAGAAGATTGAGAGTTGGAATAACAATTTACTGAAAATGGCAATAGCCACAATAATATCAGTAACAAAGAGTGTACAAAATAGAGAAAGGGTTTTACCCACAGAAGGGTGCTCACTACCAAACAAACAAAACCAAAACCTCTTCAGTGTTTTTGTCAATACAATCCTTAGTCTCCCCCATAAAAATCACATAAATTAAAAGTTTGGAAAGGCCTCTGGAAGTCTATAGTTTAACCTGCAGCTCAAGGTGGTTCCAGCCAGGATGAGGACCTTGTCCAGACAGGTGTTGGAGATATCCAAGGATGGATGGGGTGTAAAGAAGCCAGTGCTAAGCACTTCTCAGAGGCGCCCAGTGTCAGGACAAGAGGCAGTGGTCACAAACTGAAACACAGGAAATCATGTTTTAACACAGCAAGCACTTAGGAGTGACCAAACCCTGGCAGAGGTTGTGGAGTCTCCAGCATTGGGAATATTCAAAAGGCACCTATGCAACCAGGTCTAGGTGACCTTACATCAGCAAGGGGGTTGCATGGCTCCAGCAGTCCCATCCAACCCCAACCATTGTGAAATTCACCACCAAGGATGCAATCCCACAAACCCTTGCATGGCAAGCAGGACAGACCCAGTGGGACCTTCAGTTTAAAGGACAAAGGCAGCCAAAGGCACAGGGAGTCCCCACGGAGCTTCTTACCAGCACCTCCTCCAACAGCTCTCTCCAAAACGGAATGCCTCCACCACACCTAAGCTGGCCTAAGCCACGATGCCAAACCCTCAGGAAGAGGGGGATGCATTCCAGCTCTGCCTCTGCACCTCTGAGCGACACAAGGTAGGTGCTGGCCCTTCCCTGTTCCTCTATTCCCCCTTTGGGTAGCAGACTAGACACATCCCTGGGCTCTGATCAGGTGGCAAGGACTTGTGGGGACAGGGACCAACTGCCCCAAGTCCCCCAAGGCAGTGACATGTGAAGTAGCTCAGCTCTCCGCAGCAATGTTTCAGGAGACCTCAGCATGCATCTAAATATTTACTTTACTTTTGCAAAGAAGTGAGAGCAAGTAACTTAATACTTTTTGAAAGAAACCATTTTTAATTAAAGCTAGCATGCCCTACTGGAGTCATCCAAATGAACTGCAAGGAGCTAGACAATTAAAACGAAGGCCACTAGAAGCACACACTAAACAGCCATCCTGACAGAGTACTTAAGTACAGAGGAGCTGGACAGTGCAATTAAAACAGTTTGCACAAACACAGCTCCGTTAGATTAGGGCCAGATTTCTCTAAACCCTATAGGAACAAAGCAACAAGGCAATGGGTTGCATTCAGGAGACAGACTCCTTTCCCACTGTGGCTAAAAGCAGCTCTAGGATCGAGTGGATCTGAGTGTTATCAGCTTGTCTCTCCCTCTACACCACCTGTTGACAAGCATCCCTGTACAGGGCTCACCTTAGAGAGTCGTGGCCTCTATGGAGGAGAAAGCAGGCTCTAGAAACCTACCCTAATCCAGAGCAGGAGATGTGAAAAGGCTCCTTTATTTTACCAGATAAGATGTCCCTGCAAACCATAACAGCAGCCAGCTGGCAATGTAAGCACACAGGGAAAAGTGAGTGGGGAGCTTGAAATACTCAACAGGTCCCTTGGCAGAGAGCTGGACTCAGGACTACAGACGTCTGCCTCTTTCTGGAAGGTGTGTAGAAAGGAGCCATTTGTCCTTTACCTCCATTCATTCAGCTTTCTGGTAATGAGAAACAAACAAACAATCAAAAAACCCAACCCCAAACCTCTGGAGATTGTGCCCTTATGGGGCCTGACACATTAATAAGGCAGGAAAACAATTTCTGCTCTAAAATATGCAGCATATTTGCCTCACACCCACATAACAACCCTCGCACCTGAATCAAACCAGCTCTGAAAAGTCATTCCCTCTGTGCAGACTTTAGCACCCTCAGCCCCCTCTCCAGAACTGCAATCCCCTGCTGTCCTGGTCTCCAGACTGCCTGAATTTCCACTCTCCTCAGGCTTCTTAGATTACTTGCTCTGAAATTAATCTGAAATGAATTACTCATTGAAATGAACTTTTTTGGGAAAGTTAAATGTCAGCCTTTCCTAGTGCCCACTTCAGCACAGATTTTAGGAGGAATTATTGGCTCCCAGTGCCGATGTAAAAAGCTAATAATGCTCATTAGGTTATCCACTGCCATGTTTGAGGGATTGTCCCAGTGAGGAAGCCCTGGCACGTTGCCCAGGTGTTGTAGAGGTTTGTGTCCAAGGTACATTTTGATCCTAATAGCTGGACACAAGCCACCACCCTGGCTGCCATACAAACACAAACCAAGTGTGAAACCCATGGAAGGCTTTCCAGTGCCCTCACACTCTCCTTGAGCTGGCTGACCAGTGCACAAGAAGACTTAACCCTGCACACTCACAGCTGTACTAAAGGGACCTACAGACCTCTTTTGTTATTTTGCAGCTTTTTTGTAAAAAGATGGTTTGCCCTTTGCACAGCCAATATGAGGAATCATTCGTGGATCTTTCTGCTCCCTATTTGCTCAAAAAGCCCAGGGCCAGTCACTCACGAATTTGTACTCTGCAGACTCATGTCTAGAATTACAAACCAGCTCTACTTTATCTGTGACACACCAAGCTCAGCGATGCCCAGCTCGACAGAAAGTTCAACTCGTGCCCTTCAAGACATAGGAACTTGCACTTTTACCCTCTGACCGATCCCTACCCTCTGACTGATCCCACTGCAGGGGGACAGATAGAAACTCCCAGTGAGCCTCCCAACACACACCACTGCTGCCACAAACCATCCCTCTCTGTACCATAACTGCGATCCTGTGCTTAGCAAAGAAAACTGGGATGTATTCTGATTCAGGACGTTTCAACAACGAAGTAAAGGCACAGGAATCATAGCCAGCTGCTCCTTGTTTGTGATCCCTGAGCATCCCAGAGCCCTTTCTGCATTCCTGTGCTAAACCATGTGCTGCTGAAAAATGCAAAGAGCCAGGAAACTTCCATCACGGAGCTGCCTGCTCTTAAATGGTACCGAAAATAAGCCTTCAAACACTGCCTGCCAATCCAGCCCAGGATACGGCAATGCTAGAGACATCCTCTTAACTCACTTCTCCGTGAAAGTAAGGTGCTGTCCCAAGCATGAGGCTAACACAGAAAGGTCTCTCTTCTCATCTTGCCCCAAATCATATTGCTTTGCTTACTCGCCGGGAAGAGCATAGCCCACTTGCCTGACATAATGGGATTATGTCCAAAGACCGACAGAGCTGCAGGAGATGGACTTCCAGCACAAGCTCAGAGACACAGTTTGTCCCATCACGATCAGAAGCTGCACCGCCACAGTTCTCACCCCCACCACCGACACCATGGAAAATCCAGCCAGCCTTGGCAGGAAGCTGACTGCAACAGGCGCTTAAAGGGATTCATCCTTAGAACGGGGATGAGTGAAAAAGTCCCTAGAACTCATTTGGCAGCTGAAAAGTGCCTAAGGAGTGTCTGGTGCCAGTATGAGAAAGGGAGGTTGGACTGCCTTGTTTAGCCCTGTGAACCAGGTTGATGGCTCATTCAGCTGCTGGACCAAAGTTCACTCCATGAAGAAGCTGGAGTGGCTCCCAAGAGTTGTGGGGAATAGGATAGAATAGGTAGATGGGTAGAAAACAATCCCATTTCTATCCCATGCCTACACCTTCTTAGATTACTGGAGACACTGCTGAGGGACCAGGAAAGCAACATCTCAAAGACACTGCTGTCTGTCACCGGCAGGAAGAATGTAATTCCACAGCTCCCACAGCAAGTCCTGAGCCGGACGTGCCCAAACGACCAGGAAAAATTAAGTCGTTCATCTTCTCCACCACAGAATACATTCACCTGAATATAAGAAAAAGGAGATAACTCTCAGACCCAAAAGCAACAGGGGTGAGCAGAGCAAAAAGTCCTGAGGGAGACAAGAGAGCAATGCTAGATGATTGCGGAAGGAGCAGGATTAGCAAAGTACTGCAGGTCTTAAAGCAAGAGGCTTGAAAGGGAGAACAGTTTAGCACAACCTCTATGAGCCACGCTTGGCAGCAACAGACTGGTGGGGAGTCATTTTGGGAGGTTTTGTCCATGGCCTTTCTGGAACTAGTCTTGCCCACGCTGACATCTTTGCTTTAAGGGCTGCAGTTCTGCCCTTTCCCGCTCGTGTATACCCCCTCCCAGCCAAGCTCTGGACAGCCTCTAGGAGATGGGTCGCTTGGCTTTGCTTGTGGTATCTCCTATTTACAAGCCACTGTTCTTTTCAGCATCTCTTCCTAGGCCAAACCTTCATCTTCTCCTCCAAACCCATAAATGTGTCTCAACAGACAAATTCAGCACTGGCAGCCTGTTCTCCAGCACCTTTATGCTGCCCTGAACCTCCCTCTAAAAGGCTTTTTGTACTGTACAGGTGAAGCTTGAAGAAAGGAGCTTTCCCAACAGAACCTTTTCATCCAAGCTTTCTCGGTGAAACACAAAGCCTAGCTCATGTTCCTGTGTGTGAGCATGAAAATTGCCGCACTAGGTTTTAAGCCTTTTCACCAAAGCAGTTTTTTTCAGCATGGACTGTATAATGAACATTAGTATAAAAGAAGGTCTATTAAAAGGTTATCTTCAATGTCTTTGTGTCAAAAAAAAATCTGAAATTTTTCCAGCTTTCCACCCTATGTTGTATTTCAGACACCTTCTAAATTTGCTTTTTTTGCCTAGTCTTCTTTGCAAGCCTGTGGTCATTGGAAGAAAGGGCAGTGTAAGGAGATTTTCTTATAGCTTTGATAACACACTATGCAGCCAAATACTGAGCTGCAGAAGGGAATAACAGACTAAAAATCAATGCATTAATTGAACCTCAGGTAAAATTCAGTTGTTGAGTGTTCTGTACAGGAGTACTTCATAAAAGTAAATGAAACAAGACTCAGTGGGAAAAACAGGTTTGTTCCTCTCACAAAAATATATACCTTAGATTCACAAAGAAAAGTTCTTTTCACACTTCAGAAATCACCCAGGTTAGCCCTAAGCACTGAGACCACAAATCAAGTTTTCTCTGTTCCCAGGGCACACACTTTTGGAACAGTTCTATCTAGAGGTTAACACGCAAAGCAACCTTGCACATTTTTCTCAGGACACCATCACAAGTACGGAAAAAAAATGCTTCGGAGTGAAACAGACTGCAACTAAAATAAGGAAAAAACCAACTTTGGTAAGCCGCCAAGCGGCATCACTATCACACTGATCTAGAGAACATTCGTTTTCCAGCAATACCACAACTGTAACCCCATCATCTGTCATTCCAACTCTTAGCTTTCAAGGACAGCCACACATCAAAGTAACCAACAGACATGGTGATGGAGGAAGAAATACTGAGCTACAAAGAGATGCTAGACAAGCACATTTTCCTGGGATATTTTTCTGGGAGCTGAGGCTGCTCAGCTCAATACAATTTGACCCATGATCTGCAGTTCATAAACCACGCAAATGAGTTTCACAGCCTTGCTCATCCATTCCAAATCTGCCCCTTGTGCCACACGGGCTCCCAGTCTGTCCTTGTCCCTTTGACCTTGCACAAACACAGCTGTGTGTCAGGCACCATGGAAATGGGCCCCTTCTTACCCCAACTCAGCAAAGCAGCCCCTCCCTGGGCTCCATGGGCAGCCATCGCTTCAAACTTTTTATTGTAAATAAACTATTTTGTACCTGTCACAGGTGAAAAGGAGAACAGGGGTTCAGGGGGAAAAAAATTAGTCTTTAGTGAGCAACAATTTGAATTAGCTAAATATTGTGACAGACAATGTGCATATACACAAAGTGTTTTGTATGTATTCAAGCATCAGCTGTTGAAAAACAGCAAAGTTTTATTTTCTGCATAGGAGGAAGAATAGATAAACTTCTGCAGTCTGTTAAGTACCTCCATCATAGCATGAAAATTGCACAGCAAGAGTGAGTGTTTAAAACAGCTTAACTGCAACAGAACACCCAAATCTTCTTAGTTGATAATGGAAACAGTTTGGGTATGATTATCCATTTTAAACATATTTATGTCATGCTTCAGAAAAAGGCAAAACTAACGTTAGAGCAAAAGAATATTTTGATGTACAATTATCTTGATTCTTAGAGCAAAGAACATTCCTATTAAGTCTACCACCTGGGGTTTAAATTTCACATTTTCTTTACAATTTTATTTTTTAAACAAGGTACCTCACAGGTATTGGGGGCTGCACCAAAGAGATCTTCTAGCTCCTAGCTGTAACGCTCAGTAGCTGTTTTTCTTCCACTAACCCACCAAGCCTGATTCTCTGGGGGTTCACAAGTGAAGTCTCCAAGAACCATATGGAAGTTTTGGGGGTTTTTGGGCTGATTAGCCTGCTAGTCCCATTGCCATATTTCTCTCCATTTAACTCACGTCTCTCCACTTGCAAGCATTTCCCAGTGGCCAGTGGGAAGGGAGTAGAATTTTAAAAATGGCTGACCAGTCTCATGACAGCAACAGCTGCACAGAAAAGTCGTAATTTTCCTGCACTCTGGAGCCTGCTATTTCCCCTCCTCATTTTCACAAGCTTCCCAAGCCTGTTTGTTGACATCCTTACAGCGACCAAATGCTCTCCATGAGCAGATGGCATCAAGCTCAGAAATCTTACACATGCACTGTTACATCAAGCCCTGTCTGACCCGAAGCTATTCCCAGTGATATCACTGGCTTTCTTGGAATAAGCAGCAAACCCATCTTCAGAGATTTTAGGCTGTTGTATAGCCTGTAGTGTTGTTTAGGCAAGAACAAGAAAATGCACAAGCCAGATTTTCTTGGATGTTGTTGACAGGGTGTATCTCAACATCTTATTTATTCGAAGTTTTAGAGAGAAAGCAGTTTATCTGCCAATTCCAAGCCTACTGTTCCATTCCTCTGCCCTGAGGGTACAAGTTGGCTTTCTCCTCTGTCCTAGGTTAAAAATA
>VZTG01000135.1:3870-18007 GCA_013397845.1 Melanocharis versteri
CTCCTCTCAAATGCTCTGTTCCTTACCCCGAGCCCAGCCTGTGGAATTGTGCTCTCCAGTGCTCTGTTCCCTGTTCTGAGCCCAGCCTGTGGAATTGTCCTCTCCTCTCAAATGCTCTGTTCCCTGTTCTAAACCCAGCCTGTGGAATTGTGCTCTCCTCTCAAATGCTCTGTTCCCTGCTCTGAGCCCAGCCTGTGGAATTGTGCTCTCCTCTCAAATGCTCTCTTCCCTGCTCTGAGCCCAGCCTGTGGAATTGTGCTCTCGGTTGCTCTGTTCCCTGTTCCGAGCCCAGCCTGTGGAATTGTGCTCTCGGGTGCTCTGTTCCCTTCTAAACCCAGCCTGTGGAATTGTGCTCCTCAGTGCTCTGTTCCCTGTTCTAAACCCAGCCTGTGGAATTGTGCCCTCCCCTGCTCCTCCTGCCTGGGGAGAGTCTCAGGCGCAGCCTGCTGGGCTTGGCCGGTGCTTCATTGCCTCGGCGATGGCTCTGGCACCTCGCTGCCTCCCGCAGCCGCTCCCGGGATGGGTTCGTTCCTAATCCAGCGTAGATTTCACCAGGATGGATCCGAGTTTTGCTCCAAAAAGAGCAGCAGAGGACTCCCCAGAAGTCAGCGAGTGTTCGCTGCGTGCCGTAATCCCTCTTTGTGTCTGTCACAAAGGGATCCTGCGAGAGGCTGCGGCAGCCAGAGGAGCCCGGGGTGCTGGAGCTGCCAAACTTCCCCTCGTCCCTCTGCCAGGGGTTTGTTTGATTGGAATTCTCTGGGTTTTGATGCAGAATTAATCAGGTTTGGGAATGCTGGAGGTGCTCGAGGTCAGGATGTAACCGGCTCTGCCTTTGGAATCGTTGCCTTCATGGAATCACTGAAGCTGGAAACGACCTTTAAGGTGATCAAGTCCAAAATTATGCTGGGTTTTGTTGTCATTGTGGAGCTGGATGGGATTGGAGTAGGATTTTCCCTGTGAAAAGGCTGATTTTTGGTATTTGTAATCCATAATCTGTGAACTGTTGCTGCGAAGCTCAACTCTGGATGTGTTGTTTTCCTGACGGTCGGTGATAAATGGGATGTGCTGAGTGGGATCATAACGGTTCAAGAGCATGGGGAAAAGCCAAAATGCTTCCAGCAGGCTGGAAAAATGTAGGGATTTGTGTGGCTGGCTGTGATTTAAAGGAATGATAACGCAGGGAAAGTGGGAAGCTGAGGGGGAGACTGATCTCTGCTCCTGCTTTGTCACCTTGGATGATTTGGTTTAACCTGTCCCTGGTTAATTATTCCGTGGGCACAGATCCCTGGAGCAGATCCCTGGGAGGTGGGAAGTGTGGAAGGGAGCAAAGATTCTGGGTTTGGTGTGAATCCCGACAGTTTGGGGATGGAGGGCACAAAAAAAGTGAATTTCCTATGGATTTGGAGTCGGTGCCGCTGATTTTGTGCCCTTAAAGCTCCGCTCCTGCCTGCTCTGGCTGAGCTGTTCCAGGAGGGAAGTTTGGGTGGAAAACTTCAGGATATGGGACATCATCCTCTGCTCTTGTCACCCCTGTGGACACAGAATTCTCTGGGAATTCCTGGCTTGTGCCAGGCTGGTTGTAAAGTGAAATCAGAACTTTCTCTCAGTGAGAATCAGCTCTCAGCCTGTCCTGATTCCGTTCCTTTTCCTGCTCCAGGCTGATAATTCCAATTGTGTGGTTTTGCTGTAATTGCTTCAGGCTTCTCCAGATGGAAGAGGCAGGGAATTGCTGGGAATTCCAGCAGGGAATTGTTGGGAATTCCTTCCCTTTGGACTGCTCCAGGAGGGCTGGAGCTGTTCAGGAATGCTGGGAATTGTTTCATGTCCAGATCTGTGTTCAGCTTGTGTTTCCCAGCTTATTGACATTTCCAAAAGCCATCCCAAAAATAAAACCTGGATGGAAAGAAAGGGGAGAAGGGATTTTATGTGCTGGAGTAAATAGAGAAATTAACTTCTAGAAAGCCATGAACTAAGACATAAATAGCATTTTAACCATGCTTTTTAACATCCAGGGTCATTAAATAGGAATTCCCACATTTTCAGGGACCTGTAGGATGTGGATGTTGTTTGTTTGTTTTCAGTGACCCTAAAGAAAATACAGAAAATTGAGTCTTAAAGCTAAAGTCAAGAGGTGAAAATTAAAAATACAGCCACTTGAGGTTTTAGTCATTTATTTTTATTCATCTCTTAGATGAGAAACTGAGCTTGGCTCAACAAGAATATTCACATTCCATCTCTAAAATACTTTAAATTTTAAAAACTTTAAACTCACGTGGCAGTGCAAGCACAGAACACCTCACCCCTTTGTGGGCTGCAGGATTTCACCTCCTCTTTGCCTTTTCCATGATTATTTCCAAATATCCTGAACCATTCCCAGGGATCTTCATCGGGAAGGAATGTGGATGGAAGACACATGTGCAGCCCTTTGTGTGGAGCTGGAATTCCAGCCCTTGGAAGAGGCCAAGGCTTTTGGTGGAGTCATAAATTTCTCTCCCAGCCAACCCAAAAGGAGCTTGGTGGCTTCTCTGACTCCTTGGAATTCACCAGGAAGCAGAGGGAGGTGGTTTTGAGTAGTGCAGCTCCACCAGTTCCTCAGGAGCAGCAAAAAAAAAAGGCAGGATTGGGTTATTTTATCCATTCCAGGCTTTAGGAATGGGAATATTTAATTCCCTTTTCACTGTGGGTGAGGTAACAGCAATTCCAGTTTGCAGGAGGCCCCAAGTTGTATTTAAAGCAGTCTTGAGGACATCAAAGGTTTTCCTAAAGTGCTCAGAATTCCAGAGTTTTAAGGAAAAGAGGTTTTTCATCCCTGGGACTCTGTCCCCTGAGCTCTTCATTTATCTGGAGCAGTTTGGTCGATGTGGAGGTTGGACCTGAAAATGCTTTATTTTTATATTTGTTGTGCTCTAAAGTCAAAGATGGGCCAAAAATCCACCAACTTCAGCTTCCTGACAGGATCCAGACAACCAAATCCTGCAGAAATCCTGTTTGTTCCACCAGGAATGCTGCCAGTGCAGAGAATAGGATTTTCCTAATCCGAGTGCTTTGGGGTTTTTGACTTTTTTAGGGGGGTTGATTGGGGTTTTTCAATATTTCTTTAAAAACTGATTCCTGACAATTCCAGCTTTGAGCCTAGAGCAGATTTTGGGAGCTCCCAGGAAGAGTTGAACACTCCCAGAGTTGGAATTAACTGGGAGGACTTCATAAACCTGAACTTGCTGGGGAAGTTGGCAGGAAAATCCCATTTTCCTGCAGCTCCCTGGTGGCCAGAGCTGAGTTTGGCACAGCTGGGTGGAGTGTGGAGTCCTGCAGTTCCTGTATCCAACACCTGAATCCAGCAGGAATTCCTCCATGGCTCCTGTAGGATCCTGGCACAGGAAAGTTGGGAATTCTCAGGATTTGGTAAAATCCAGGTGGAAGATTGATTTCCTCCGTGTCTTCCTCTTTTTTTTTTGTTAATTTTCCTGGCTGTTGTGTCACCCTGGAGAGAGGGAAAGCAGCAATTGTGGGATAGAAAGCTGAAAATTTTCAGGAAAAGAGCTCCACAATAATTGGGAAAATCTCTCTGGAGAATCTCCCTGGAAAAATCTCTCTGTGGCCACTGTTGCTCCTCGGGGATGGAATTTGAAAGTCTGAACCCAGCAGGGTTTGGAGGAGAGGAGTAAAAGGAGAAACCCTGCTGGATTTTTGGAGAAAGAGCAGGAAAATGAGTTCCCTGCCTCTTTTCCTGGGAATTTTCCATGCTCTGAGTGAGTAATTCTGGAGCACCAGGGTCTCTGAGGACAGGGGATGAGGGGTGTGGTGGTGCCACTCCTTCCTTGGAGCAGAAATTCCCATTTTCTAACAGCATATCAATTATATGAGGGGTTTTTCCTAGAAAAACTCTCCTTTTTGCTGTCTTTGGGAAACAGAGAATTCAGGAGGAATTCCTCCATGGAAAGATCTACCCAGGGAAGTTTGGAGTCACCATCCCTGGGGGTGTGTAAGGAATGTGAGGATCAGACCCAGCTCGATGATTCCAGAGGTTTTTCCAACCTCAGTGATTCTGGAATTCCATAAATGAAGGATTTTCCCGGGGCTGCCTCCTGGGACAGCTCCTGCCAGAGCTGCAGCGGGGATGTTGGAGCAGGATTTTATTCCCCATTTTCTGGGCAGCTCGGATTACAAGTTTGCATTTGCACATCTGGTTCGATAATTGGTGCCTCACAAACAGGGAGGTGAAAACAATCAGGGGAAGAAAGGTTTTTTTATGGAATTCTTGGAGAGCTCGCTGATATCCCCACGTTTCCATTTTGGAGCTTTTGCAGCAGAAATCGGAGAGTTCCGCATAAAAAGTGGTTTATTGGGGGGGGAGGGTGGGAAGTGCTCGGGTTTTGCATCCAGGATTTTTAAACCTGTTTCACAGAATCCCAGAATGGTTTGGGGAAGGGATCTTGGAGCTCATCCAGCGCAGGGACACCTTCCACCATCCCAGTTTGCTCCAAGCTCCAGTGTCCAGCCTGGCCTTGGACACTTCCAGGGATCCAGGGGCAGCCACAGCTTCCCTGGGAATTCCATCCCAGCCCCTCCCCACCCTCCCAGGGAAGAATTCCCTCCCAATATCCACCCTGAACCTTCCCTCTCTCAGTTTGAAACCATCCCCCTTGTCCTGTCACTACGATTTGACCAAATCCTGTTTATTCCTTAGTGAGTTTTGATGGAAACCAAGAATATCCAAGTTTTTGGGTTTTTTTCCTACAGTGCTGCAAAAAAAAAAAAAAATTAAAAAGGCAAATGTGCTTTATTGAATGTGGCAGCAGTTCCCAATGGTTTTGTGCTTCACTTCTGCCATTCCCAGGAGAGAGATGGAGGAATGAGTGAAAGAAATCCTTCAATCTGAGCTTCCCACCTGTCCTGGCAGATGATTTCCAGGAGTTTGTGCTCTCTGATTCATTCTGGAATCATCTCTTGGACAAATAAAAGCAGCAGCGTTCCAGGGTCGAGCATCCAGCACCTCTCCTGGCCCCTGAACTGCTTCTTCGGGCTTCTTGCAGATTTATTTAGAAAAAGAAAGTAGCTGCTGTCACCAGATGCCTGCAGATGGCTTTAATCAGGTTCCAAATGTGCAACAATGGCACAAAGGAGCACAATGAGCCCGGGTGGTTTCTTGTAAGGCTCTTTGAGGGGCAGCAGCCAAATTGTTTCTGCTGCCTTTGGTTCTGGGAGCTGTTAGAGGATCTCTGCGTGGGTTTTTTCCAGGATTCTGAGCCATGCCAGGAAGGAAAGTGGGGTTTGCCCCGGTGTTTAGGTGATTTACAAGGTGAGAAGTTTTCAAACAGCCTCTAAAATGTTGTTAGCTGAACTAATACCCCTATTTTCCTTTATTCCCTGTTATTTTATTTCAGTTTTACTCATCTTCAGTGCATTGCAGTGCTCCAAATGATTCCTTCTCCCTCCTTTCCTTCCCCAGCTCCTTGCAGAGCAACCAAGTGATTCCTTCTCCCTCTTTTCCCTTCTCCCTCTTTTCCCTTCTCTTTTCCCTTCTCCCTTTTTTCCCTTCTCTTTTCCCTTCTCCCTTTTCTCCCTTCTCCCTCTTTTCCCTTCTCCCTTTTTTCCCTTCTCCCTTTTCTCCCTTCTCTCTCTTTTCCCTTCTCCCTTTTTTCCCTTCTCCCTTTTCTCCCTTCTCTCTCTTTTCCCCTCTCCCTCTTTTCCTTCCCCAGCACTTCCCCCTTCTCTGGAAAAGATCTAAGTAGGTGAGAGAGGAGAATTTTATAGAGATTCCTTAAAATCTGCTTTTATGGAAAAAAAAAAAAGCAAACCCAAGAGCTAAACGTGATAATTACAAAGAGCAGAGCTCTGAGTGTTTCTTTCCAAAGCTTTCCAAATCCAAGGGGTTCATTCTACATCCTCAAATCCCAGTGTTGCTCACGGCTCATCCCATCCACGGCAGAAATTTGGGATCTCTGAGGCAGCTCCAGCCCTGGGATCTCTGTGAGGTTTGGTTTGCCCTCACTTCAGTGTTTACAGCTCCTGACTCACGGATCCTGCTCTTTAATCCCTGGAATTCCCTCTTCGAGCTGCAGCTCTCTATTCCCGACAGGAGATTGTGGCAAATTGTTTGTGTACACGTGGAAAAGAGAGGAAAACTTCTCTCCTCAGTCCTGTGCCAGCTTTTCCAGGGATTTATTTTGCTCTGTGGTGCGTGGGGGATGCAGGGCTGGACCTGCAGCTGCTCCAGCTGCCTTCGGAACATGTGAGAGTTGATTCCAACCCTTTTTTTTTTTTCTTTTTTCATGGAAAGAGTCAAAAATATGAGTCAGCAAGAGAAATCTTGAATGTGGAGAAGAGCTCTGAAGCGTGGTGGGTGGAGAAGCTTCACTTTCGAGGAAAAACCTCTCATTCGAGTGGTTTGGGGTTAAATAAACACTGTTTCTTCCCAACTTTCAGCTGTACGTGGAATTAGGGCTTGGATTTGTAAGGGAATTATCTGTAGATACCTAAAGAGAACCAGGTGGGGGGTATCAAACGCAGCATCAAAGGTGCTTTTGTGCTGAGAATTCCTGAATTTCCACATAACAAAGCTGCTTTGGCAGCTCCCTGAGGTGTTTGGAATCCCTTCCCCTTCCCGAGCAGGAAATCTCCTGGCCCAGCACAGGAAGAGCCAGAGCAGTTGACAAAAGGCAGCTGATTTATCTCCTGCATTGTCAAACAATTCCTGAACGCCCTGGATCCGCAGTGGCAGTGATTTCCTGGGAGCCTGGTACCCAGCTGAACCCAGCAGCTCTTCCTGCTTGGAAATTTGGGGTAAATTCAGCAGTTTTTTGAAAATTTCCTGTGCTGAGACTTCGCAGAGCCCGTGAGCAACCAGCTGTTTGATGAATCCCTGGAAAATGGTGTCTTTCAGGCCCATTTTTTTGTTCCAAAGTACAAATCTCGTGTGCTGGGGAGGCTGAAGGGTTAAATTCCCCGCTCTGTCGCATATGGCAGTGAGCAGAATCACAGATGTTGATGATACAACATAATTAGTATTCTTTTATGTAAATGAAGGCTGTCAGTGTTACCACAGTGTCTACACTCCTGCAAGCTGGAATTTCTGCCACTTGCTCTCACCGAGGATAGACAGGATCCTAAAAAAAAAATTCCAGGATTTTTATATCCACACCTGAGGAGGAAAATTAAGAGGAAAGAGGAGAAAAAAGCTCGGGGAGGGAAAAAGGTGGGAAAGGGATTTTTCCAACTTGGAAAGAAGAGACCAAATCAATCCTTTGTTATCTGAGGGTTTCCAAAAGTGCTTTTCCACTTCCTGGGATTTGGGAGGGAATGAGCCCAGCGCAAGGGAAATGTGGGAATTTCTGAGCTGGCTGAAATAAAAACCTCAATGGTTCTTTGGGTGCTGAAGTGGCCACTTGAGTTTCCAGTGGAGTCCAGGAGAAAGAACTGAAGAGCTTTGATTTTTCTCTAAGAGATTCCATCCTCAACAGCAATAGCCCTGATAATGATGATAATTAAAGCAAATTTGCATCATTTAGGGCCACTAAAAATGTATTTCCTTCAGCTGGCCAGGTCCCTGCCCACCCACACAGGTGAGGGCTCAATCCCTGCCTCAAAGCTTTGGCAAGTGTTAAACTTTGCACCTCGTGAAATGATGTTTTAACCAAATATTCTGTGTGCCAGGTCCCTGTGTAACCAACTTAATTCAGTCTCTCGTGGATTATTCCAGCAGATCTGTTTTCCAGTCTCTTCTACCTCGGTTTTTTTTCCCATTTGTTCCCATTTTTCTCTTCTCTGTGGTTCTTATTTTGTTGCAGTCCACACCTGCCAGCTCCTCACTGCTTCCTTTTTATTGTTTGAAAAACCACCGAGAAATGAAATTGAACTCGGCACAGCTTTTTTTTTGTTTTTTAATCTCTCCCTCTTCTCCTCCTCCTGTCTCTCACCAAGAGATCGAAGCAGCCAAAAATCCAAGTGATCACAGGAGGGGCACGTTTTTCCTCCTGGTTTTTTTCCCCATTTTTTCCCTCTGCCATATGTTGGGTCATCCACTACAAAAAGCCTCAGCATGAAGAGGCTCCATGTGATCTGCAGATTTTTACAGCCTGCCCGAAAGAAATGAAAGCAGAGAATGAAATGGAATGGAATGTTGTGTGTGACGTGTGTGAACATCTGAGAATTTGGGATCCTGAAGTAATTCCAGAGAATTATTTCGGGAATGAATGAGTTCTGCACTGAGGGGTTAACGATGCTCCTGCCAGCGTTCCAGGCTTGGTTTCTGTGCATCACCAGGATATTTTCCCTCTCTCTGCAGGGCTTTGAAGCTGCCTGGCTGTGAGGACTTGCCAGGAATTCAGTTCTCCGGGATCCGTGGGAAGATGGGGCAGCTCCGTGCCCGGCCCGCGGCGTGGCGGAGGAAAGGATGTGGAACCTGCACTCCGTGAGTAGCCTGGCTGCTCTGAGCTCCTTCCCGAGCCTCGGGGGGACTGGGAGAAGGGATCCACAATTCACTGGGAATCTTTTATCAATTTCAGCTTTCGTATTTTTCATGGATTTGTAATCCTGCAGTTCTTTAGTGGATCACTCTAAACTCCATACACAGTGTCAGCTGCTGCTTTCCCATTTTGGGCAGACACAACAATTCCTCTCCAGGCCTGGCAATCAAGGACACCTCACTGCCTCAGGCCTGAGAGATGGAAACAAAAGTCAGATGGGGGAGAGCAAACTTGGGGTAAATGACTTCATTACCTGAAGCTGTAATTGGAAGATGAACCCCCAATATGCAAATGGACCAAACTTATAAAAGTGTAAAAACCCATGACCCGCTGTCCATTTTTGGGTGCAGCCCCTGGGGGGCTTCGTCTGCCCAAAATGTACCTGAAGGCCCTTCAAGAAATTGAAATAATTGAATAAATTTTTATTCCCTTGATTTTGTCTGGCCTCTGTTTTTAGGTAGTCCCAAAAAGGCATCAAAACAACTCAGGACACGGAGCAAATGCTCTTTGCACCTCCTCACACCCCAGCTTTGATTTCCCCACAGTTCCAAGAATCACTGGGTTAAACCAGTCACTTTTTCTGTTTGGGTGTCTTCCTGCTGATTCCTGTTTCCCTGCTGGTTTTTTCCCCACTGGAATGTTTGGGAAGCTGTGGGAAATCAGAGGATTCAGGGCAGGAGGTGAAGCCTGAGGACAAACGCTGTGGTTCCAACAATTACCTGGTGTTTCCGTGGCTTCTGCCTGGAATTGGGAACCTCAGCCTGGTTCTGCTGGCACCATTCCAGTCCCAAATTCCTTCTGGATGTATCCACTGGGCAGCTAAAGAGCAGGGATGTGTGTGGGCTGAATTAATCTTGCTGTCCTTGGAAGCCTTTCAGGTTGGGTCAGAGGTGCTGGCAGCAGTCTGGGGCAGCCTTTGGGGACAAGCCTGGGTTTTATTCTGCTGACCTTGTCCATTCAGGATCTTCCACAGCTGCTTTTAAAAAAACCTGTGCAGAAATAATGTTTTGTTGAGGGGTTGACACAGGAAGGTGTCGGTGTTTTCGTAGGTCTGGTACACAAGAAGGGCACCGGGCACTGCCCAGAGCTCAGGGAATGCTTGGACAACACTCTCAGGCAAATAATGGGAATTTGGGGGGTCCTGTGCAGGGCCAGGAGTCAGATCTGATGATCTTTGTAGGTCCCTTCCAGCTGGGGATATCCCATGACCCTACAGCGAGATTTCAAAAGCAAATCATGGCTCTGAAGTCCTTTTCCTTGTGGTTTTTTTGCCTCCTGTGAGATGTGGATAGATGCAAACGGGGGCAATTTGGGGTGTTCTGTGCAGGGCCAGGAGTCAGATCTGATGATCCTTGTGGGTCCCTTCTAACTCAGGATATCCCATGACCCTGCAATGAGATTCCAAATCCAAATCACAGCTCTAAAATCCTTTTCCTTGTTTTTTTTTGCCTCCTGAGGTTGGAGCAGTGACACCTCCTGTAAATCATGGAAAGATGCAAACATGGGGAGTTTGCTGTGTCCTGTGCAGGGCCAGGAATCAAATCTGATGATCCTTGATGATCCTTCCAAGTCAGGATATTCCATGACCATATGGAAAGAGATTTCAAATGCAAATCACAGCTCTGAAATCCTTTTCCTTGTGTTTTTTGCTTCCTGAGGTTCGAGCAGTGACACTTCCTGTAAAACATGGAAAGATGCAAACGTGGGGAGTTTGCTGTGTCCTGTGCAGGGCCAGAAGTCAGATTTGATGCTCCTCGTGGGTCCCTTCCAACTCTCCCAAATATCCCATATCCTGTGACCCTACAACAAGATTTCAACTGCATGTCATGGCTCTAAAATCCTTTTCCTTGTGTTTTTTGCTTCCTGAGGTTGGAGCAGTGACACTTCCTGTAAAACATGGGAAGATGCAAACGTGGGGAATTTGTGGTGTCCTGTGCAGGGCCAGGAGTCAGATTTGATGATCCTTTTGACCCCTTTTCAATCAAGACACCCCGTGACCCTACAACGAGATCTCAAATGCAAATCGCAGCTCCGAAATCCTTTCGCTTGTGTTTTCTGCCCCCGCAGGTCGGAGCAGCGCCGCCTCCTGTGAGACATGGATAGATGCAAACATGTGGGGCGGCTACGACTCGCCCAGGACCACTCGATCCTGAACCCCCAGAAGTGGCACTGCGTGGACTGCCACACCACCGAGTCGCTCTGGGCCTGCCTCAAGTGCTCGCACGTGGCCTGCGGCCGCTACATCGAGGAGCACGCCCTGCGGCACTTCCAGGAGAGCCGGCACCCCCTGGCCATGGAGGTGCACGAGCTCTACGTCTTCTGTTACCTCTGCCAGGATTACGTCCTCAACGACAACGCCGAGGGCGACCTGAAGCTGCTGAGGAGCTCCCTGTCGGCCATCCGGGGCCAGAGGAGCGGGAGGACGCTGCGCTCCATGGCGCTGCCCGAGGACGCCTGCAGGAGGAGGAGCCCTCAGGGCCAGTCCCAAATGCTCACGGCGCTGTGGCACCGGCGCCAGGCCCTGCTGGCGAGGGCTCTGCGCACCTGGTTCCACAGGAGCTCCCGGGGGCAGCTGAAGTTGAAGGAGAAAAAACAGATGGAGGAGCTGGAGAAGAAGAAGGAGGCGGCTCGGCAGCGGCGGCAGGAGATGAAGAGGCAGCTCCTGGAGGAGCTGGCCAACACCCCCCCGAGGAAGAGTGCCAGGCTGCTGTCCCACGTGCACAGGGAGAGCTTGATCCCAAGGAAATTCAGGGAGGTGGCCACGGCTTCCCCTACCTCAAGGCAGGTGCAGAGCAGCAGATTCAGGCAGTTCTACTCCATCCGGCGCCAGCCCCTGATGACGCCCGGGGTGACGGGGCTGAGGAACCTGGGCAACACTTGCTACATGAACTCCATCCTGCAGGTGCTCAGCCACCTGCAGAAGTTCCGAGAATGTTTCTTGACTCTTGATCTCTGTGAAACGGAAGAACTTTTAGCTCAGACTGTGAACGGGAGGGCCAGGATGCCTGGCAAACCGGCCGGCGGGGCTGCTGCCAACGAGCCAGGGAAGCCTGACAAGGTGGGATCGTCCGGCACGCATGGCTCGCCGGCCGGCTTGAACGGCGGCTCCTCCATCAGCCGCAGCTTGGAGCTGATCCAGCCCAAGGAGCCCAGCTCGAAGCACATCTCCCTGTGCCACGAGCTGCACACGCTGTTCAGGGTGATGTGGTCTGGCAGGTGGGCCCTGGTGTCCCCGTTCGCCATGCTGCACTCCGTGTGGAGCCTGATCCCGGCTTTCCGCGGCTACGACCAGCAGGACGCTCAGGAGTTCCTCTGCGAGCTGCTGGACAAGGTGCAGCAGGAGCTCGAGTCCGAGGGCACCAAGCGCAGGATCCTCATCCCCTTCTCGCAGAGGAAGCTCACCAAGCAGGTCCTCAAGGTGGTCAACACCATTTTCCACGGGCAGTTGCTCAGCCAGGTATGGAATTGCTTTTCCACGGGGTTCGGCTGGAGCTGTTCACACCCAGGAGCAAAGGCTCTGTGTGTTGAGGATCCCATTCAGGAGCGGCTTAGGAATTCCCAATTTCCCAATTCCTGGGAAAAACATCCCTCGGGTTGCTGTGCAGGTGCCACCATTTCCATCCTTGTCACATTTAGCACAAATTCACTCCAATTCTGCCCCTTCAGGGTGAAACCTGCACAAGCACAGGAGTCCTGAGCCCCTGGTTTTAAGGTTTGAATGTGTTTTTAAAGTGACTTTGGCATTTGTTTTGCCCCTTCCTGGTGTTGTTTCTGTGCCTGGTGAGAACGTGGTGAGGCACCTCTGGACAAGCTTTTTGTGACAATTTATTTTTTAGCCAGCACAGGAGATGCTGAACGTGCTTGACAAAGGTTTGTGTGGGAGGTGGAAGTGCCTGTGATGCTGTTTGGCCTCTTTTTCCTGTGCTGTTCCTTGTTGGAAATGGATCATTCCCTACAAGGAAAACCCCGAGAGCCCCAAAATCCCCAGGAATTTTGGAAGTCCCAGCTCCCTTTGCTTTCCAGGGGGAATTAAATGGGAGCAGAACTGGTGGTTTGCAAATCAGACACGAAGTGAGTTCTCTGTTGTCAGGACAATTTCTGTCACCCTTCTCTAAACCATCGAGCTCAGCATTTTTTAGGACTTTGTGCACTTTGGACAATAAAAAGTGGATTTTTCCAGCTTCTGGCTTTCAGGGAAAGGATGCCTGAAGTCGTGATTCATGGAATTACAGAATAACCTGAGCTGGGAGGGACCCACGGGGATCAAATCCAACCCCTGGCCTTGCACAGACACCCCAAAATCCCACCCTGTGCAATTCTCACCCTGGGGAAGGGTTTGGAGAATCCTGAGGGAGCTGGGGAAGGGTCTGGAGAAATCCTGAGGGAGCTGGGGAAGGGTTTGGAGAATCCTGAGGGAGCTGGAAAGGGGCTCAGCCTGGAGAAAAGGGGGATCAGGGGGAATTTCTCATTCCACAGCTCCCTGACAGGAGGGGGCAGCCGGGGGGGATTTGGGATCTTATCCCAGGGAACAGGGACAGGAGGAGAGGGAACGGCCTCAGGCTGGGCCAGGGGAGGTTTGAGCTGGAAATCAGCAGGAATTTCCTCATGGAAAGGGTTGGAAGGAGCTGCCCAGGGAGGTTTGGAGTGCCCATCCCTGGAGGTGTCACCTGGACGTGGCACTGAGCGCTCAGGGTGGGGATCAGGCAGAGGTTGATGACCCTGGAGGGCTTTTCCAACCTCAACAATTCCGTGAAAACTTTCCTGCTGTTATTTATTTGTTTATTTGTTTATTTGTTTATTTGTTTATTTACGATGTGTTGGGGTAACACAAGAGAGCCAGCACACCTGAAATTGGTCCTTTCGAGCTCCTTCCGTGAATATTTTTCACATAGCAGACAAATCCTGAAAGGAATTGGACACTTGGAATATTCAAGGAAAGAACAGAAGCTGTGGAAGGAAGGTTGGATGAAAAACACTGACTTTTTGTAGCAGAAAACAGCTGCCAGGTGCCTTTACCCAGCTGTGAGTCCGTGTGAGGAAGGAAATAAACCCTGTAAAGGTGCAGGATTTTCCTTGGAGAATCGAGAAAATAATTTAAATTATTTTAAGACTGAACATAAAACCGGTTTCTAAATCTTTGTGGAACTGCTCTGCTTTTTGGGCCCCTCTGTCCCAGCTCCAAACCCCGCTGTGTGTGTCCCTGTCCCCCTCAGGTCACCTGCAGGACGTGCAACTACAAATCCAACACGGTGGAGCCTTTCTGGGACCTTTCCCTGGAATTCCCGGAGCGTTACCATTCCCTGGAGAAGGGCGTTGTCCCCGTGGGCCAGGCTGAGTGCATGCTCACCGAGATGCTGGCCAAATTCACCGAGACCGAGGCCCTGGAGGGCAGGATCTACGCCTGTGACCAGTGCAACAGTGAGTGGCGCTGGCCCCTGGCCCTGGCCCTGGCCTTGTCCCTGTCCCCATCCCTGTCCCCATCCCTGTCCCTGTGCCTGTCCCTGTCCCCTCTCCCTGTTTCTGTCCGTTTCTGTCCCTGTTCCTGTCCCCTGTCCCTGGCCTTGTCCTTGTCCCTGTCCCTGTCCCCATCCCTGGCCCTGTCTCTGCCCCTGTCCCTGTCCCATCCCTGTCCCCTCTCCCTGTTTCTGTCCCTGTTTCTGTCCCTGTCCCCT
>VZTG01000142.1:0-15857 GCA_013397845.1 Melanocharis versteri
AAGTTAAAACTAAAGGTATCGTCAATGCCCCGACCTGCTGCTCCCCGTGGCACTGAGCTGGCCTGGGAGAGGAGAACACACAGAAATAGGTGTGTAAACATAAAATGTTCTCCAAGAATACAGAATCCTTGCTTCACAGAAGTAACTGCGAAATTATCACTTAATTCTGCCTGTTCAGAACGTCCTTCAGGGAGTTCAGAGATACCTCTGGCACTTAGGAAGACACTGTAATTACTGTAAATGATGTAAAATCCTTTAAGCTATGAGAGATTCGACCAGTCTGATCAATACCTTGCAATAACAAGGTTTAGCTTGGTGAGAACTGCTGTGCGGTAATAACATTGTTTATGATTTATTCTGCTTAGCCTCCAAGTTTTTAGTCCAACAAACCTGTGTATTTGAACAAAACAAAATTGCAGAGCACTGCTAGTGGGCTGAGTCTTTTGGATTTTGCACAAGGAAGCAACTTGCTCCTGGCCTGGCTGAAGGCTGAAAGGGAATGAGGAGAGTGCCAGCACATCCAAGATGAGCAGGGATAAAACAAGGCCACCCCAACCACAGAGAAATGCCTGGTGCAGACAACATACCTTGAGAAAGGAGTTATTCCCTTAGCACAAGTTTCCCATCCTTTTTGTTTTATTTTATTTTTTCACTTTTCTCCCTTGTAGGGTCTGAGTATGGATCCTACCCTGGAAAACAGTGGAGTTTCCTGTTCCTAGCAGGGCTGTATGAGCAGCTTTGCCTTTATTCTTTATAAGAGGATCATTGATGGGAAAAACATCCAAAGGAAACTTCTTGCTCTGTTTTTGGCTATAACTGCTCATCTGAAATAAAACATTGGACATGGCAACATCCACTGAGTAATGTTCCACAGATTGCAGACAGCAGCTCTCTTCACTGAACAGAACTATATTTTAAGTTCAAGCTCTGATTTGCAAGCACCTTAAAATACCTGGAAATTTCACCGCTGCCTTTTACTTATTAATTTCATCTCCTGTGCCTCGGCACCTCTCAGCTTTGATGCATTGAGAATCATTAGTAAGTAGAGCACTTCGAATCTGTGCTTCTGAGTTTATGTTTCTGAACACAAGCAAAAACTCATACCCATTAGTTATTTACTGAGCTGGAGACTGCTAAAATATGGCTCGAGGAAGTTCGCGGATTTTTTCATTCCAGCTCACCTTATTGGGAGTTCTGTTAATGGAAGTTTCAGCAGGTGAGGAGCTCTTTTATTTTTACATACACTATATGCAGCTTAAATGCCATTTCATTAAAAGCTGTTTATGAACAAAACACTTGAAAGCAAATGTGAATTGCCCAAAGCATTTTTCCCCATTGTCTGTGCTTAGGCTGTTCCTTCAAACCAAGGATTTGATGGACTTTTTGTTTTCCTTGCATTACAGGTTTTTATCCCATGCATGTAACAAATGAAAACCATGAATTGGAGTGGACGTGGCATTTTGAAAACCACAAAGCACTTGATTTATTCAAATTATATTTACATAGCGATTATTTCACCCACCAGTGAAATGCAGCTGCCTCTGGCTTGGAAAACGTCAGTCCTTAAAAAGAAACATTGATAAGTGAAAAGAACTTTATCCCATATAAAACTTGAGGAGGAATGTAGGCTTGCAGAATGTAATTACTCATTTGGATCTTAGCCCAGACACCAAAGCTATCATTGCCTCTTTAGCAAAAGTAACTTGGAATCTTAAGTGGTTGCACATAATGAAAGCCTTGATTCTGCAACCTTTCTGGAAAATAAAATTAGTATTAATAGTATGATGCCTCCCAAATATTTAGATGTATTTGCACTTATGATTTACACCACACTTTGAACAAGAGACCTCCAGAAGCTCTATAAAAGTAAAGGTGGGTTTGTTTTTCAGAACAGCCCTGTTCACTGCTTCTGGATCTCCACATCTCAGAACCTGAAAAATGTTGTCACAAGGGAAATAAGTGGCTCTGTTCTGGCCCCTGCATCCATGCAGAACTTCTCAGTGCTCCGAAAGGGAAGTTTCCAGCACGGATCGCTGGCAGATGCAGCTACGGGGATGTGGTCACACCGTAACAACTGTGACAGCAGGAGCTGGTGTGAAGGATTGGTTCCCCTCCCAGCCTATTGATTGAGGGGTTTGGAGCAACTTATTTAGCACTGGTGTCAAAATCGTGGATGGGTTGTGATAAAACTTCCACAGTTTTTAAAAGCAGTGAGATTCCAGAGCGGGCACATCCATTTTCTCCCTGATGTCCAATGTCTATGCAATCATTTCTATCCACAACAAAATTGGTGAGCACGTTTCAGCAATGAAGATGTTATCTTTTTCCTTCTGTACCCTTGGCATTTTCATCAGTTTCCCCAAAGGATTCTCTGTCTTCCCTTCCCGGATTTTGAGCTATTACCACCCTGTCATCTGAAGATCTGTGTTATACTAACGTTGTCTTGATAAAATACCTGTCCCAAAACTGGAAGAGAAGAGAAACATCATCCAAATGGTACTAAAATCCATATTTTACATACTGTGGTAGTTTCATAAAACCTATTGGGAAGATAGGATGAGAGATTTATGGAGAAAAGAATAGAAGTTTGCAAGGAATGACACATAAATGGAAAGAATAAGGGTGTGGAGGTTTTAATTTTTTCTTAAATAAAGGCATTTTGGTCTGTCCTAAATAGAAAATTTTTAGTCAGTCTTACCTTGCAAGATGTTAGAGAGTCTGTTATGTGAAATCTCTGTAATAATAATAATTAAAACATGATTTGTTCCCTGCAATTTATGATCGTAGAATCATAGAATTAAAGAATCATAGAATTAAAGGATCATAGGATTAAAGGATCATAGGATTAAAGAGTCATGGAGTGGTTTGTGTTGGAAGGGACCAGAAAGACCATCTCATTCCAACCCAGTCCTGGACAACTGCCTCTAGGTGATCTTGCCTGAGCAGGGAATTTGGACGACAAAACCTCCAGAGGTCCCTTCCAAAGTCAGCCTTCCTCTGATTCTGTGGTGCAGTAATTCTGTGACTCTGAGTCTAAATAACTTTCATCCTTGTGAAACCGAAGATCTTCAAAATAAGATCAGAGGTGTAAAAACATCTGGCTTTACAGATTGCCCCCATCTGTCAGAAGTACAAGCTCTTCTAAGTCTGCCAGTTGGTCTGAAACCTCCCTTTTCAATGTTTCAAATGCTTTTTCACCTGATTTAAAATATCCTAGACCAAAAGGATTCTAATTATACATTGCCCCAGGGAAGGAAAATTGCAGGTTTCCTGAGTCCTACTGTTGGATTTCATGCTGCCCATCAGAGAGGGGGCAAGAGGTAGGAACAGGTCAGTGTGTGGTGGAGCAGAGAGCAGCAGGTGAGAAAGGATGATAGAGGAGTCTCAGAAATTGCTGGTTATTGTGGTCCAGCCCTTTAAAAATTCCTATCAAGAGGCAGAACTAGACACATGCTCTTTTTCAGTAGTCTGTGAGCCTCCTGTGATAATGAGAGAAACTTGGGGTCTTTTTCCCCTCTGCTCTGTGTGTGTTTGTGGCCACGTTGCAGCTGGAGGAAGAAGCCATTTGTTTCCTCACAAATTGATATTTGAAATCTTCTCCCCTCTTAACAAACTCATTCATCTTCACAGCGCCTTTGCTACCAGGCAATTTCTGCAAATCAAGCTGAACATTCGATCTGTGTTGTTTTTAATGATCTTTCTTGCCAATATTTATAATGTGCCTTGAAAGCTGAGGCAGACCATGGGCTAGATGTTTAATATTAATTAATGTGTCGCTCCCCAGAACACGCACATGCTGAGGAAACAAGTAAACATGTTTAATTCTACCAGAAGGGTTGGAGGCACTTGTAAATTGCTAATTAATTTTAAAGGTGTCCCTTCCTCCTTTTCTTTGGAGATTCATTTCTTCGTGCTCTCCCCTCCTCTTTAATTGCTGCAATCTCACATCTGCAACCTGAATTTCACCTCCCTCTTGCCCACATTCCCATTGCCTCTGACTCTTCCCAGCAAGATTAATAAAACTTTGTATAATTGCTATCAGTGCCTATCCAGTAGCACCCAATGGGGGAGATAGTTTTGGAAAGGAAAGAGAGGGTTTGGGAGAAAAGGATCCCAAAAAAGCCAGAGGATACAAAGGTGACTGTCAGGTCAAAAAATTCCAGTTATTTCTACACTGTGCTAACTGTATTTCAAGAAAGGCCAAGAAATGTTCTGCCATTGATATATTGTGAGTCAAGGCCAGGACAACAGATAGAATATATAGATATTAACAACAGATAAGGCAAAAGAAACCCCATGAGGCAGTTTTGGTCTGTGTGATAAGGAAACTGTAAAAGTACTACGGAGCCACGATGATCAGAAAATCAACGTTCTCTTCTCTTTTCTGTAACATAACTTAAATCTTGCCTTCAGGACATCAGTAGCCTTGGGTCTGCTCTCTGTCCATGTCAGATTTACTTTGCTCTCAGAGAATGTAGGGTTGATTTAAGCATGGTGGCTATCATGCAGAGATATCCCAAGTGATAAATTAAATGCCCAGTGCAGTGGTGATTATGCACAGATTTTCCCTGCCTCCTGTGTTTATTTTCCGTTTCCCTTTTCCAAAGCAAAACGTCACACCACTGGGGTTATGTCTTGGTGGAAATCAAAAAATTCAAATAGAAGAAGGGTGAGGGACATTTTGTCCCTTCTCAGCAGCTTTTTGGAGGTGGCGTTGGTTGGATTTGCTGCACCCTTGAATGGTCTCAAGCTCAGTTCTGATGATTTTCCCATGAGAATGCAAAAACAATTGCATATTGGAATTGTTAGTTTTTCTGTCAAATGTCATGTAAAAGCCATTGGTCTGAATTACATTCCTAATTTAGATTGGCTTTTTTCTGCCTTTATCCTTTTCCAATAGATCACTATTCCCATGTAGTCTTAAACATTTCCTAAAGCTCTTCCTTAGTTTAAAACATCCCTTCCTACTTCCTCTCTCCAGCTGCCTTATTCCTTATTTAATTCCTTCCTTATCATCCCAAGGGAAAGTCAGTACATTTTTAGAGTCTAGTTAGTGTGGGATAAACCTAATCACGGCTGCTGTTGAGAATAGCACAATGCCACTGATGGAATTAATAAGGAAGGAATGAAAATATGTTTTCAAAGTCTGCCCAGCTCTGTCCTAGAAAGTCCTTCAGAGGGGCATGAACGGAATGCTCTGGGTTTGAGATATTAACAAATCCCAACAAACCCAACCAGATTTCACTGAGCTCTGCATTTCCTGAGCTCCCTGTTACCTCACCTCCAGCGTATTGGTGACACGCCAGCAGATTGATTTGCAAAATTTCTGTCTTTATGACATTCTATAAACCACTTTATGGGACAAAAGACAGATATATCCCTGTCTTACAGAGCCTCCAAATTGCAGCTTAATTAAACCACTGTGAGACACAAAGGGAGGACAAGGGCACAAGATAAAAATCAGAGGGCTGTATTCTCGCTCAATGGATTCCCAATACCCTAAACAGAATCCTACCAGGGAATGGATGCCTCTGTGCAAGATATCTTTTATGACACTGTAAATACAGCAAGAAAATGCTCGAGTTTTCATTCTGTTGGACAGGGAGAAGGGAAGGTCAGTCAGAAAAGGAGAAGGGAGAGTCTTTAGGGAGTAAAAGGGTCCTCGGCGCAGGGTGACAAAGAGCCTCACTGGGCAGATTCCTGGCAAAAAGGCACCAAAGCTGCGTGGTGGGAGCCAGACTAAGGCAGTGAAAAGACAAGGGAGGAAATCTCTGGGTGTGCCTGTAGAAGGACCAAAGCCACCTACCCAGAGCTGCAGGTTCTGCATCCCCCTCGGAGCCCGCCATCACGGGAAGCTGCTCTTCGTGTTGAGTCCTGCTCTCTTCATCTTTCTTTAGGTTTGGGAACTGGTGCAGAACCTATCACACAACAAGTGCAGAGAGGAGAGAGAAGGGTGATAAGCCCTGTGGTAAAGGCATGAGTATGTCATGACATTTTGAAAATGTGATGCAGTGACAGCCAAACTGAAGGCTCTTGGACTCAATAGCAAAGCACCCGTTTATTTCAGCCTGGCCTTAAACAGTTAAGAGAGATTAAAAAAAAAACATCTGGGGACATGGAAAAGCAGTATCTGGCTACTTTTTTAGAGATGTGACTGTGTTTAGGCAAATTTAAACTGCCAATAACTGTTAAAGCTGTTAAGTTTGTTTATTCAGAATGACAATGAAGGAAGATAAATAGTCCTGTCTTAGGAAGAGGTAGAACAAATCATGCCTAGAAACAAGCCTGAATAATTATTTGAATCACAGAACCACAGAATACTGAGTTGGAAGGATCTCACAAGGATCATTGAGCCTGAGTCCTGGTCCTGCAAAGGACAACCCCAACAATCCCACCCTGTGCCTGAGAGCGTTGTCCAAATGAACCCCTGGAACTCTGTCAGGCTTGGTGCTGTGACCATTCCCTGGGGAGCCTGTTCAGTGCCCAGCCACCCTCTGGGGGAAGAACCTGATAAAGTGAAGGGACTGAATTAAAAAGAAGGAAAAGATGAACCTTGACTGATGTAAGGCAGGTTGCTTTAGAGCAATTAATTAATTAAATGCAGGTAGCTCTTCCCTGTGAGGGTGGGGAGGCCCTGGCACAGGTTTCCCTGAGAGGCTGTGGCTGCCCCATCCCTGGAAGCATCCAAGGCCAGGTTGGACAGGGCTTGGAGCAACCTGGGATAGTGGAAGTTATAAATTGGAACCTCGGGTGGAAAGTTCGGGGCACTGACTTTGTTTGGATTCGACAGCGAGGATTTTATGCCACAAAATCTTAGAGAAATGAAGCAATCCAGTCCCTTCAGAGAGATGTATCCTACAAGGACATCCTGAGCAAGCACACGTGCTGGTTTAATTCCCAGCCTCTTAAGAACGGCTGGAATATTCTCAGCCAAACTGAATTATGCAGCAAAGCCACCCCAAAAGCTGTTCAGACCAGTGTGTTTTATTGTGCAACTGAGATGGACTGAGGACCCAACTGGTGGTTGTCAGGGAGCTGCCAGTGAGTGATAATTCAGTGCTTTTAGTCACATCCACATTACTTGGGAACTAACAGAGGGAAAAACAACACGGATAAAGCCAGAGGGGTTTTTGCTGAATTTTATTGAACTAAAAATGGAACGATGAAATGAAGTTGGTCAGGCAATAAGATGAATGCACAGGAAAATTTTGGCTTCAATATGAGGATAATTGAAAACTGCCAAAGTTTAACATTAGCCTATTAGTAGTGGTTGAGCCTTAATATTAGAGCTCCAGATGGGGAAAAATGAAAGGCTTTCCTCCTCCTTGTGGTACGTGTTGCACTGCAAGAAAAGAGGGAAAGTACCTAGAGCGACACATAATTAGTTAATACCACAAAATGGTCCTTCTTTGTTAAAGTCAGCAGCTTGTGTTGAGAGCCATAAGTGGCTGCCTCCTGGGCATTGTTCTTTAAGCACTATTAATTGCAGCTAATGTTATTAATTGCCTTTTGCATTTGTCTGTCAAACGTGGAAAGAGCTATACATTGCAAATGCAGTCTCTTCCTGATCTTCTTTTTCAGAAAGAAGGTTGGGGAAGACTGAGGAGAAGAGGCTCAGAGACATCCCAGCCCCGTGTGAGGAAAAGCCTCACAAATCTCCCCAAGGAGACTTGTAGCATTTCTGCTCAAACTCTGCAATAATAACAGGGTTTGGTTTGGTACTTTATGGAGGGATTTTTTTAATTGGATCAGAATTCTGCTTAAAGTCTTCATTAAAAAGACATCTACCCCCCACCACGCCTAATTCTTCCCATGGAGCTGCAGATTCTGCTGATTTTGTCTCAGGCAGAATAAAGCATCAGATCTGCTCATGGGCAGCACTCATTTCACATGGATCAAAACCCTGGCACGGGCTGCTGTGTGAGGGATGTTGGCCTGTCCTACACAACAGCTGGGAGGGGAGCACGAGCTCCCCTGTTCAGCCCCAGATGTATCTGCATGTCACCATCTACAGTCTCGTGCTGTGAGCCTTGCCCATGGAACAAAGCCTGTCACAGGACGGTGTCTCCAAAATATGTGTTATTATAGCCCAGCAGCCTATAAATGCCAAAGCCACAAACCATTTCCCATCATCTTTTTTGCAGCTGGGGCAAGAAAACCACCACGATTTATCAGGGATCTGTAAACACTGAGCCTGACAAAGATCTGCTGGAGAGCCCAGTTGCTCTGTGCTGGACTGCACTGGGCACGGGGGGAGCACTGTATAATCACATGAACAAAATTCCACAGGTTGTTCCTCACTGCCCAGCAGCTTGTGCTGCCATTTATAAATACAAACATTGATGGTTTCATATGAGACTGAATAGGATACTCTACAAAATCCTCAAGGCTCTCAGGCACAGGGTGGGGTTGTCGGGGTGTCCTGTGCAGGGCCAGGAGTTGGACTCGATGATCCTCATGGATCCCTTCCAACTCCAGACATCCTGTGATTCCATGATGATAACCATGGTGAACTGGACCACACAAGGGGGAGAGGCAGAGCCTGCTCTTCTAAACCACCTTTTACTCCCACTTGTCAGCATGTGAAAGACAGACACCAGGAGAGCAGACAGCAAATCTTGGGTGTATCAAGATTATTGCCTCTCTTCACTTGTATTTGCACTGGACTTTTAAGTTAAAATTTTGAAATTCAGATGTTTAAATTTTAAAATGTTAAAGTTTTACAATTTTAATAAGTTTAGATCAAACTGTAAAGATTTCCCTTAAGTCGTGTTATTGTATCAGGGCGTTTGATGCCGAATTTGGAGCGGCAACCAGTGATTTCCAAGATGCAACTGGAACAGCTCAATTGACAAAAATAGGGATTTGAGTACCTACCTTACAAATGATGTCAGCTTAGAAATAAATATAGAAATCCCTAGTGACTGCTGAAAAGTCTGGTCAAACATAACTCTATAGTCAGGGGCTTTACTTTCTGAAAAGTTTAGAACTTACCACAATGTAACGCAAGATTTAAAAAGCCACTGTGTTCTCTTGAATTCATGTTTTTACTTGCTTTTATGATTGTTGGTAACATCCCTGTGGGACTCAAAACCCCCAGGGAGAAACTGGTTTCTCTGTGACCATTTCAGCCCAAGGTTTCAGCTGAACCTGCCACAATGGGAACAACACAGAAAGTCAGAGCAGTTTGTTCTCAGATCAGAGAGGAACAGAGATAGTGGAAACTCGAGCTGTGGTGATACAGATCTTTATCCAACAGGCAGCACAACCTGGAAATTAAAAATCTGCTCTCATTTGTTGCAGTACTGATCCAGCAAGTGTTTCCTGCAGAAGGCCTGACATGAAAAATAATTTTAATAAATACTAAAGAGATTTGTTTCAAGATTTTCTAAGGGAAATGCTAAGCCATGATAAATCTGGTACAGAGAAGGAAAGAAAGAAGGAAAAAGATGGAGAGAGAAAAAGAGAAAAGGAAGGAGAGGAGGGAGAAAGGAAGGAAGGGAGGAAAGGAGGGAGGAAGGAAGGGAGAAAGGAAGAGAGAGAGAAAAAAAGAAAGAAAGAGAAAGAAAGAGAAAGAGAGGCAGAAAGAGAGAGAGGAAGGAAGANAAGAAAGAGAGAGAGAAAGGAAGAAAGGAAGAGAGAGAGAAAAAAAGAAACAAAGAGAAAGAAAGAGAAAGAGAGGAAGAAAGAAAGAGAAAGAAAGAGAGAAAGAGAAAGAAAGAAAGAAAGAAAGAGAAAGAAAGAAAGAGAGAGAAAGAAAGAGAGAAAGAAAGAAAGAGAGAGAGAGAGAAAGCAAGCCTGAAGCAATGGGAGATAGGAAGATAAACTCAGAGGTAGATTGTTAAACTCATTTAGCAGCCAAGCAATCCTAAGATAGCAGCTCTCTGTTATCAATGCGAGCTGTGCTCCAGGCAAAATTTCCTTGGCGCATTATTGACCTTTAAAATTACATCCTACTCCCAAATATTGCTCCATGCTGCTATCTTTTATTATACTTGGCTTTCTTACAGCATTTGTTTATCAGTCTGCTCTTCTGTGTTTACCTTCAGCCTTTCAGAAGCAATTACGGAGGATGGACATAACTCAAAATAACAGGCAGAGCACAGAGACAAGAGAGGCTAACAAAGCTCAGGATGAAGGAAAAATAGGGAAGAGACTAGGGCTGGGAGAAGGAAACAGTAATAGAAATAATATAGAGGAATCCTGTCACTTCTCATTAGGATTTGACAGCACTGCAGCATAAAATATGCACAAACTGGCCACCCTCGATCAGACCAGATGTCAGGTGCACAATCTGTGAAATAACACTGCGAGATGCAGGTTCCACAAGGCCAGAAATGACCCTTTGATAGGCTCAGACCTTAGAGTTAACCTAAACCCCGCTTTCAGCAGGTGAAGTTGCTGAAATGCTCTGTTTAAGTGCAAAGTGGAAGGGCCCAGAGATGGTGCAAGGGATCATCCTGCTGCAGGCAAGCAGGGATTCCGTGTGGTTTCAGGCACCGCTGAGAAATTGGGTGTGGCTCAGTCTTCCACGCCTTCTGAGTCGTGCCTTGAATAGTACAGTAAATACAAATACAGTAAAATTTCCTCCTGATGTGACTTTCTTCAAGGGATGTTCTTTCTGGAAGTGTTCCCAGGACATGGCTATCCCAATAAAAGCATCATTGCTCCTGCTCCTGTTAACATTAGACAGCAGATTTCTCCTGATCTTCAATCAGAGAGAGAGAAATAATCAATCTCTCTGTATGAACAGTTCAAGCAATAGATCCAAAAGTGACAACAAGTGAGAGAGAGCACTGTGCTGCTTGCCAGGGACTTTTGCACTGTCTCATGAAGTAAAATAAATACTGTAAAAAATAAAATGTGATGAAGAAAAACTGAAATGTTGCAAAAAAATGTGGAATCATGGAGTGGTTTGGGTAGAAAAGGACCTCAAAGTTCATCTGGTGCCACCCCCCCGCCATGGGAAGGGACATGTTCCACTAAACTGGATTCCTCCAAGCCCCATCCAGCCTGGCCTTGAACATTCCAAGGTTATCAACCTGTCCTTGAGACGTCTTCGTCTTGATGCTTCAGCTTGCTGATTTGTCAAGTCTGGTTTTGCTGTCTCAGTGCACAGGGCTGACACAGACACAGTGAATTTCTCCAGGCTCCTGTCAGGCAGTGGAGTGATGCTGGGAACACGGCAGAGGGATCTTCCCGTATTCCTTTATTCGTAATTAAAATTATGAGCAGCATCAGGTCGACAGCTGAGCAAGCACCAAGCAAAGTCACCCAGGCTAAAGGACACGTGGTGGCCACGATGTCTATGCCTGGAAAATCAGCTTTGACTCCAGGAAACTCCCATGGAATTTCCTGGAAGAAGCTGGATTATGTCCTTTGTGAGCACTGGTGGGCTCCATGCTGCTCAAATGATGACAAAACCCAAGGAAAACATTGCATTTGAACATAAGGGGCACCTGAACCCGCAGATCTCCTACACAATTTCTACTTTGTGTTGTCTGTCTCTCATGGTTTAGTCTGCTGGAGTTCCTCTGTCATCTGCAGGAAAAACTAAGCTCAAATTATCCAAGATGCTGCTTGGTTGAATCCCTGAGCCTTTTCCAGAGCCATCCCTCAATTTGTGGAGGCCTATTAGCATGAGCCATCCTCTCCACCTGTGAAGATGGATGAAATAGCCCCTCTCTGTCCCACAAAAGTATTATAAACCCATTATAAAGATTACAAGGCGCTTGGAGACCAGGAAAGTATAAGAATTATTAGCAGATTGTGATGTAGGACTTGCACTGAGACCCCTGAGCTCATTTTCATGTAGACCTACAGTTATTTGTCAACAGCTAATGATTTTTTTACCTTCGCCTGCACAAATGAAATTCAAAGCTGTGGTGTAGAGTCCATTTGCCAACATATCTCAGCCAGATCCAGTCAAATCCTGGGTTATCCCAGCCCTGGAATGATGTTTTCCCAATGCATGTGCTCAAACGGCAGTTTCAGATGGAACAGGCTGCCCAGGAAAATCGTGGAATGGCTGTTGCTGGAAATGTTCAAAAAAAGTGTAAATGTGGCACCTGGAGACATGGTTTAGTGCAGGCCTTGGCAGTGCTGAGGGAATGGTTGGACTCGATGATCTTAGAGGGCTTTTCCAGCATTAAATATTCTTTGATTCTATGAATAATCTATTTTGGGAGAGGGAATATTTATTTTTCGTGAACTTGTAATCAGATTTTCTCGTGGATCAGCAGGGAGGCCACAGAGCACAATGGAAACATTTGCATGGACTTTAATAGGCTTTGTGTTGGATCCACAGCATAGTGGGATAACACAGTGTGTTATTACTTCTTCATCTAATAATCCCACACAGCAATGGCCTTACACATATCTCATTGCTTTCCAAGGATAAAAATACCTCCTTGATCAATTTTGCCTCCATGTTCAATTTTTCTAAATTATTCAGCAATTTTGTTTCTCTCACGATGACTGACATCCCAAACACAATTTCCATTTATTTTCAAATATCTGTGTAGAACGTCTGAAGAATTCAGATCCTCTTTATCACAACAAACTACCGTGGAAAATACGGGCACGTTGGTGTTTATGTCTTTGTGTGTCCTATCAGGAATTTGGCTCATTTCCCTCTGATACCATCCATGTGTGTTTGTGTGGTTTAGGACTCAGAGAGCTGCATTTTTCCACGGTTTCATTAACCATGTCAGACCTTCAGTTGAATGTAATTGCAAGAGCCAGCCTGAAGAAATTCATTTTGTGGCTATCATCATTAGGCAGAGCTGCTGGGGGTTTAATTCTGCCCTGTAGAGGAAACCCACAGAGCAAAACACGAGAGTGAGAATAGCTACTGCTCTCTCATTTTGTAGCAGGAATTACTCATCATCACGTTTTTTTTTTCTGCTTTAAGCACATTTTCTCTTAGTTCTCCATGCAAGGGAATTATAAATTTAGGGAAAGTGTATCTGAGTAATCCTTCACCCTGCAAAAATTTAAGCACAGCGCTTTACTCTTGACGCGAACAGCGAGGACGGCAGCACGCTGGCAATTTACTTTAGACCTGTGGACAGTCTTTTGGCTCATCCCCTGGCCTAAATGGTTCTTGAACAGCCAGGTTCATGGCAGCTGCTTGGGTTGGGGTCCAGGACAGGAGGAACCTCACCGTGATACGGATCTTATCCAGAAAATCTCTTCTTCCTTCCCACACGGCCCAACTCTCAAGCATGCTAAGCTTATATTTGCTGGTTTGGCTGTGAAACGGGGTTTAAAGTTAATTTAGAAAAATAAAATGTCCCCCAGGCCAGACCCCAACCCCAAAATAATAAGATCAGGGCAACCTCATCCAACCTGGCCTTGAACACTTCCAGGGATGGGGCATCCACTGGGCAACCTGTGTGTCTTGGTTTGAAAAGACAGGAGTTTGCTAAGGAAGGCAGGAGCCTCCCTTGGAAGAGGAAATGCCCCCCCCTTCCCTCCGAATTAATATAATTCTGAAATTGAGGAGCTTTTTGAGTAAAAAAAAAAAAAGAGTAACAGTTCTTTATTAATATAAACAACAACAGTACCCACTGACAGAGTCAGAATACAACCTGACACCCTGTTCAGGGTGGTGGTAGCCGTCCAGATGAAAATGGCTCTCTGAAGCGCTGATCGGGTAGAAAGAAAGGTCCTGATGGTCCAGTGAAAGCTCTTGTCCTCTGGATATCCAGGAGCAGGAGCTACTGTAGTGTCCCAGAGTCCACCTTATATTCAGGTGGGAATGCTTGGCTCCACCCCCCTGGGTGGAGCCTCTTACAATGGGATGAGATGACTCATGAGTCATGTGATGAGTTCTTAATGGCCCATTAGCAGAGATAATGGGCCTCCGGATAGCAGGAGATAACAGTGCCTCAGGCTGTGGAGGTGGTGATAGAATAAACCTATTTTTAACCTAGGACACTGTGCCAGGGCCTCACCTGCCTTGCAGGGAGGAACATCTTCCTACTGGCTGATGTAAATCTACCCCCTTCCAGTTTAAAACCACTCCATCTCATCCTGCAACTACCAGATCTGGGTGCTGGACAGGGCCATCGAAGCTTTCACTGAATCCTTGTGATATCACAGCATTCTGGTATATTTTCTGTGCTGGGAAACCTCAGAAAAAGCAGCCACTCACTCTTCAAGGCCAGGTTGGATGGGGCTTGGAGCAACCTGGGATAGTGGAAGGTGTCCCTGCCCATGGCAGGGGGGGGGAATGAGATGATCTTGAAGGTTTCTTCCAGCCCAAACCATTCTGGGATTCTATGATTCCTTCTGGATCTTATCTTGTTTCATGAAATTAGAATTTTCTTTGGATCACAGGCCAGTTCAGCATACAAAAAAATATTTCAACCCCTTGGGAAAATACACCGTGATAATTTTGGGCTCTCCACCCACTGAAGGCAAGGTTGAGTGAGAAGAATTACAAACATGTCCTTTCTTACTCTGCTCTGTTTCTCCACTTATACCCCGGTGGTTTTAGAGTGTTCTCAGGGGAGAGGAAACTTTGAGTCCCTCTGAGCAGAGAATGAAATTGAAGCTGGAGAAGTGCCATAGCAATTCTATTTTGGGTTCAATGGGGTTATTTATAAGGTTCTTTTTTCTGCTCAAGTGCTTTGATCTCCTATTCACACTGCAAACCTGCGAGATTGCTCTCTGCTTTCCTGCTCCAGGAGAACAACTCCCAGGCCTGGATTCAGCACACACTCCTGGGTGCTTTGAGTAAATGACTCAGGCCCTCAGGCAGAGTAAGAAGAAGAATGTTGACAAGTAATTTGGAGATTCAGATGGGAATTAAACATGAAATAGGTACTGGTATCCATGCTCTTCCCCTCCAGAGAAGCAATTTGCTCACAAACATGAACAGAGAATTGGGATATTTAGGAAATTTTCAGATTAAAAGAATTGTAAATGTCTGTGGGTTTGGGGTGTTTGTGGCAGCTGAGGAATAGGAATTTTTTCTACCCCTCGCAATCATACAGCCCTCAATTTAATTTGTCTCCTTGTTTTGTCCTACACATAGCTGTGTTACAGACTCCAGAATTTTGTGAAAGTCCCAAAGACGAACTGAAAGTGGTTTCTGAATCAGAGAACTCGTTATTTCTCTATCTTAGCCTTAACAAAGAACCACTTTCCACCAGAAGGAATTTACAGGCAAACTTTCAAACTCTGACTGTGACCTTTAGTATAAAAAAGATGCAGACAGAGTTTGTCTTTGAAATGGGAGCATAACAAGTGGAGCAGGGGGCAAAAAGGCCTCAGATATTACAAGTGGACTGCAGCTGAGGATGGAAATGAAAGGGAATGTCTTACAGAAAGTGTGAGATGTCTGAAGAGAGCAGAGTCCAATATAAACAGCTTTTCCAAGTGCACTCAGTCCTCATTAACATGCTCTGGGATTTTGTTCCTCCCCTGCGATGGGTTTGAAGAAGGATTTGAAAATTTACTATTGCTTCTAGCAGGTAGGCTTCATTCCCCATCAAAAGCTCACTGAAGTCAAGGAAAAATAAGAGACTCTCGTTGAGGTTGGTGGACCTTGGCTCAGTCTCTCTGATATTGAGCTGAGGCAGCTGAAATTTGTTCCCCTCAAGCCATGCAGAGGTTCTGTGGAACTGAGCTTTCCCTCTCAGTGTGAGGTATAACCGGCCATAGTTGAACACATTAATGAAAAGGGAGCTCAGAAATTTGGCTTCCTTCTTAGCTCTGTGTCCTGCTGCTCACACGCTCCCTCCCAGCAGCGGGATGGGGGAGAGAACTGGGAAGAAAATGAAACTTGTGGGTTGAGATAAAGATGGTGTAACAGGACAGAAACTGAAAGGGAAAATAATAATAATAAT
>VZTG01000153.1:0-11574 GCA_013397845.1 Melanocharis versteri
GAAAAAATGCCGTTCTAGAGGGGTGGGAAAGCAATTCTAGAGGGGAAAAATTTGCCGTTCTAGAGGAGAAGAAAGGCAATTCTAGAGGGGGAAAAAATGCCGTTCTAGAGGGGCGGAAAAACCAATTCTAGAGGGGAAAAAATTGCAGTTCTAGGGGTGGGGGCAAAGCAGTTCTAGAGGGGGGAAATGCAGTTCTAGGTGCAAGACATGCAGTCAGGGAGGTTAAAATGCTGTTTTAGAGGGGAAAATGTAGTTACAAAGGTTAAAAAACGCAGGTCTCGGTGCAAAAAAAAATGCAGTTCTAGGTGTGAAATGCTGCTCTGGAGGTAAAAAGTGCAGTTCTAGAGGTTTAAAATGTTCTGGCGGTAAAATAATGCCGTTCTAGGTGTGAAAATGTAGTTCTAGTGCCTTGGGGGGTTTTTTTAATCCCATTTTAGATGTTCGAGAATTCTGTTCGGGGAGAGAGGGAAAGGAATGTGGGGTGTGAATGCAGCTCCTGAGGTTAAAAATGCAGTTCTAGAGGTTAAAAAAACCACCTTTACAGGTAAAAATGCCATTCTGGAAGTTGAAAAATGCCGTTCTGGAGGTCAAAAAAAACCCAACCACCAAACAGTTCTAGAGGTTAAAAAAAACCCCACAGTTCTAGGTTTAAAAAATGCAGTTCTAGAGGAAAAAAAATGCAGTTACAAAGGTCAAAAAATGCAGTTCTAGGTGTAAAATGCAGCTCTAGATGCTTACAGAAATGCCATTCTAGATGTTTGGGAATTCTGTTCTAGAAGTGGGGGGGAAATTCAGTTCCTGAGGTCAAAAATGCAGTTCTAGAGGGTTTAAAACAAAACAAAACAAAACAAAGCAAACCCAAAAACTAACAACAAACAAACCACCCCACATATGTTCTAGAGGTTAAAATGCCATTCTAGAGGCTGAAAAAAAAAATTACATTCTGGAGGTTAAAAGAAAATACAGTTCTAGAGATTAAAAAACCACGGTTCTTGGTGAAAAAAATGCAGTTCTAGGTGTAAAAGAATGCAGTTATAGAAGTTAAAAATGCAGCTCCTAGGGTTAAAAATGCAGTTCCAGAGGTAAAAATGCTGTTCTGGATGTTGAAAAAAATGCAGTTCTGGAGGTTTAATAAAATGCAGTTCCAGAGGTAAAAAAATACAGTTGTGTGTGCAAAAATACGGCGTTCTAGAGGTTAAAAATTGCAGTTCTAGCAGTAAAAAATGCGGTTATAGAGGTTGAAAATGCAGTTCTAGAAGTTTAAAATGCCGTTATAGAGCTTAAAAAAATCCATTCGAGACGTTTGAAAATTCTGTTCTAGAGGTAAAGGGGTGGGAAATGCAGTTTCTGAGGTTAAAAAATGCAGTTCCTGAGGTTAAAATGCTGTTCCGGAAGTTTAAAAAATGCAGTCCTGAAGGTTTAAAAAAATACAGTTCTAGGGGTTAAAAAAAAGTTCTAGAGTTTAAAAAAACCTACAGCTGTATGTGCAAAAATATGCAGTTCTAGAGGTTAAACAATGCAGTTCTAGGTGTAAAAAATACCATTCTGCGTGAAAAAATTGCCATTTTAGAGGTTTAGAAATTCCATTCCAAAGGTAAAAAAATGCTGTTCTAGAGGTAAAAGAATGCAACTCTAGAGGCTTTTTAAAAAAGCTGTTCTAAAGGTTAAAAAATGCACTCTTAGAGGAAAAAATGCCATTCTAGAGGTTAAAATGCCATTACAAACGTTAAAAAATGCAGTTCTAGGTGCAAAATTCCATTCTAGAGCTTAAAAAATGCAGTTAAAGAGGTTAAAAAAGCTGTTATATGTGTAAAAAATGCCATTCCAGAGGTCAAAAATGCAGTCACAAAGGTTAAAAACTTCAGTTCTTGGTGAAAAAAAACAATTCTAAAGGTAAAAAAAAAAAAAAAAAGGGCGGTTCTGGAGATTTAAAAAAATTCTGTTCTAGGTGCAAAAAAATGCGGTTCTAGGGGGAAATATGCAGGTCTAGGTAACAAAAAAGATCTAGAGGCAAAACTTCAGTTATTGAGGTAACAAAATGCCATTATTAAAATGCCGTTCTAGAGAAAAAAAATGCAGCACTTGGTGCAAAAATTCAGTTCTAGAGGTTAAAAAATACGCAGTGCTAGAGGTAAAAAAAAATGCTTTTCTGAGGTTAAAAATGCAATTCTACAGGTTAAAAAAAAAGCAGTTTTAGGTGCAAAAATGCAGCTCTAGAGGTTAAAAAAAAAAGCAGTTTTAGGTGCAAAAAATGCAGTTCGAGAGGTTAAAAAAAAAGCAGGTTTAGGTGCAAAAAATGCAGCTCTAGAGGTTAAAAGAGTGCATTTCCAGAGGAGCCGGGGGCTGTGGGAGCATCGGGGGGAATTCCGGCGCTGTGCCAGGCACGGGCGGCTCTGGGAGAACGGTCCGGGGTTTTTGGGGCTCTTTGGCTCCTTTTGGGGTGAGCTGGGGAGGGAGGGGCGGCTGTGGAGTCCCAGCCCCACGCGAGGCTCCAGCCCCGCTTCACCCCCAATTCCCATCGGGAATCTGAGCCAGAAATGTTTTTGGGGGGCAGCGCTTCGGCTGCAGCTGGATTTGGGAACACGGAGAGGGATCGGGATGATCCCAGGGGATCCGAGCTCTTCCTCGCCCCAGGTCCCCACGAGGGAGGCGGTTCCGTCCCTTGGGGCGGGCGGGGACACATCCAGAGCTGCGACAAGAGGAGAAAAACGTGGGAAATGGAGAATTTGGGATACGGGGGGGCAAAGGCAGGCACCTCCCGGCCCGGTTTTCCTTGGAGCTGCGGTGGCGTGGCTGGCACTGCCACCTGCTCGGGTTGGGGACATTCCAGGGATGGTGACCCCAGGCTGTCCCTGCCTCTGCCCAGCACCCCAGGATCATCTCCAGGAGTCCTGGTTTGATCCCCTCCAGCCCTGCCAGGGAACGAGGCAAAAAAAGAGATCTGGGGACCGATGTGCTCCGATTTGTGCACTTTTATAGGTCCGGGGGTGAGCAGAGCTCAGCGTTAAACTGGACCTGAAAGGGGAAGGGGATGAAATTCCCTCTCACCCGGGTGTGAAATGTTCCGTGCAGAGGTGGGAAAAGCATCCTGCGGATCCCTGCAAACCGCGAGCTGCCCTCCAGGAAAGCTCCTCTCGCACCTTCCTGCGGCTCTTTAGCACCCGCACAGCAGCAGCACCTCTGATTCCCACCTTTATCCGACTCCGGGATCGGATTAAAGCAGAATTCACAGCAAAACTGCTCCTTTTTTCCCAAAGCAGCCCTGTGGGGTCGGGGTTCTGGGCACCCCCGTTCCGCGCCCTCCTCCTGCCCCTCTGGATTCCCGGCAGTTCGCAGCTCATTAGCAGCGAGCTGTCGATCCAGTCTCTGTGACTAATGAGAAATTGGGATTTTACGGCTCCCTTCCCTCCAGGCAGAGGCAGCAGCCCCCGTATCCAAAGCTGGTCACGGATCCAGCCTGGAGAACCCTGGATGAGTTCCTCGGGCGGGAGTGGGGCTGGGGACGAACTCCTGCTTGACAGAGCTCCAATTCCCAAATTCATTCCCGAGCGTGGCCACAGAGAGCTGAGGCTCCAGCAGCGACAGCACCTCCCAAAGCCGTCACCTCCTCACGGGACCTCCTGCTCTCCCTGGCGCTGGTCAGGAAATGCATCCCGGGGAAAGTGGGAAAAATGGGAAAAAAGGGAAAACGGGAAGGGATCAGAGTTCCACCGCTGATGAGCTGGGGGTGGCAGCAGTAACTGCCGAGGCGCTCCCACACCGTGACCCCGGGGTGTGCCCCAGCAGCCAGGGCTGCTCCTGGAGCCTCTGCCTGGCTGGATTCTCATGGAATTGTGGCAGGAATGAGGTGTGACCCGTGGGAGGGACAGGGACACCACTCACAGAGGGTCCTGGCTGCAGCTTAGGAGGTGGAATGGGGGAGCTCTGGATTCTGTTGGATTTGTCACTCGTCTGCCACCAAGCACCAGCTCTGGGAGGGGACAGCAGGGCCGGGCCAGGGCTGCTGGGGTCACCTGGCAGCTGCCCCGGACTCCAGGGATGGCCTCGGGCTTGGCATTCCTGGGCTTCCCGAGGAGCCGGCACCTGGAGCTCCTGGAATCACACAGTGCTTTGGGTGGGGACCTTAAATCTCCCCCCATCCCAAGGGACACCTTCCACCATCCCAGGCTGCTCCCAGCCGCATCCTGGGACGCTCCCGGGGGGGAAGGTGGGAAGGAAGGACCTGAAGGACTCCCAGAAGGGTGAATTTCCCGAGTGTGCCCGGAGGGGCTGAGCCAAGCGCGTCCTCCCGAGGCCACGCGCAAACCAGGACTGCCCGTGTCCTGCCGGGCCGGATCCTGGGAACGCGCCAGATCCCAGCCTCGGGAAGCCAAGATCCAGATGTGCCTGAGCTCTGACACCTGCTGTCCTAGGTTAAAAATAGGTTTATTCTATTATCACCTCCACAGCCGTTCAAACAGCTGGGGCACTGTTTGTTATCTCCTGCTATCCAGGGCCCATTGTCTCTGCTAATGGGCCATTAAGAACTCACCACATGACTCATGAGTCATCTCATCCCATTGGAAGAGGCTCTACCCAGGGGGGAGGAGCCAAGCATTCCCACCTGGATATAAGGTGGACTCTGGGACTGTACAGTAGCTCCTGCCTACTGGATTTCCAGAGGACAAGAGCTTTCACTGGACCATCAGGACCTTTCTTTCTACCCGATCAGCACTTCAGAGAACCATTTCATCTGGACTGCTACCACCACCCTGAACAGGGTGTCAGGTTGTATTCTGACTCTGTCAGTGGTTACTGTTTTTGTTTATATTAATAAAGAACTGCTATTCTTTTTTCTCAAAAAGCTCCTTAATTTCAGAATTATATTAATTCTGAGGGAAGGGGCGTGCATTTCCTCTTCCACGGGAGGCTCCTGCCTTCCTAAGCAGACTCCTGTCTTTTCAAACCAAGACACCTGCCCAGGGACCAGGAGGCTCCAGGAGACGGGGACATCGCCCAGGGACCGGGAGGCTCCAGGAGATGGGGACATCCCCCAGGGACCGGGAGGCTCCAGGAGACGGGAACATCCCCCAGGCACTGCCAGATGCCAGGTGAAGGAGCCTGCAGGAACCTCGTCCTTGCTGAGTCACAGACACGGGTGGGGCAGGTGGGAAGTTCCCAGCGCTCCAGCCCCATCCCAGCTCCACGAGCTGGTGCCTGCGGCTGGAGAAATCCACGTCTGGCTCTGCCGGATGGAGCCCCAGGGGTGCTGGGACTGGTTTTCCCTGTAGAAAGGAAGGCAGGGAGCACTCGGAGCCCCCAGGGACCCCCCGCACTCCCTGCAGGTGACACCAACGCGGGGAGACACGTCCAGGCTCAGTGGGATGTCTGGGGGGGGAGGTGGCGTTTCCCTGCCCAGACAGAGACATCCAGGGATTTGGGAGGCGCTGGAGCCCAGGAGAAGCCACCCCAGGGATGGAAGATGTGACTCAGGACCTGCTGGAGTCCCTTTGGAATGGCAGCGGAGGTGAAGCCTGGGGCTGCAGGACATCCCAGCTGTGTGGGGGACTGAATCCATGTCTTGGCAGCAGAGCAGGCTTCGGCTTCCTGGGAATCTCCAAACCTTGCCAGCAGGAGCTCCAGGGCTCGGTTACCTGAACGCCCACCCTGAATTCCCACCTCGGTTCCTCAGCTGGGTCTCCCACAGATCCCCGGTTTGGTCCCTGAGGGCTCTGTGGGTCTCTGGGATGTCCCACTGCCCCCACAGATCCCTGGTTTGGTCCCTGAGGGCTCTGTGGGTCTCTGGGATGTCCCACTGCCCCCACACGCACGCAGATGAACCCCGGTTCCATCAGCCACAGTGGGAATTTCACACCCTGTTCCCTCGTAGGTGCCCAAATTTGGGCTGAACCCCTCAGCTGTCACCCCCTGGCCCAAGGTGAAGGAGCTCTGCTCCTGCCCAGGATCTGGGACGGGGGTGCTGGTGCTGGGGATCTCCATGGAGGAATGGGATTTCAGGTTCTGCCAGTTTTCCCTGCTCCCTGCCAGTCCTGGGTGGTGCGGGATTTTTGGAAATCCGTATTTTCAGGGTAGGGTGAGACCTGTGAGCTGAGAAAATTCCAGCCCATTCCATGGGACTGGTGTTGATTTCCCCACTCCAGTCTCATGGTTTTGTGGGACCCGGTGAAATATTCCTCACATTCCATCATCCTTTAATTATCAATTCATCTGCATCACCCACATTTATCATTCCATCAAGACAACGGGCCAGAAAAGTCAATTTTCTGTGAATTCCCAGCTATTCCCTGTCTCGACAGACCTGGAATTACCCAAATCTTCCGAAAATTTGCACGGAATGAACTCTTTTCCCGCCTGCTGGAGCTCCTGGCTCCATTGTTACTCCCTCGATTCCACTCACAGATCTGCCTTGGCCATGTCCCAAGCTGGACCAGGAATTCTGCAGGGATTTTTGCTAAGGATAGGATTCTTCCCAAGATTTCTTCCTCTCAGGGAGCCCCATTTTCACCCTGGGTCTGTTCCTCCTTCCCTGCGACACGAGGTGTGATCTCCTCACGGAGACCAGGATTTCCCGGGAAATCTGGGTCGCTGGATCAGCCTGGAGGGAACCTGCAGCAATTCCATGGCAGCTTTTGAGAGGGAGGAAACGGGGCTGGGATCCCACACGGAGCCCGTGGAGGCTGAGGGCTTTTCCAGCCCTCTCCAGAGGCAGGACAGCGATTTGCTCCCACCTCAGCCCTGCTGCCTCAGTTTCCCTCGGGCCTCACGGCTCTGCTCAGCCCCTGGGATGGTTTTCCCACCTTGGGGAGCCTGGAATCGGGAATTTGGGATTCCTGACGGTCTCAGGCTCTCTTGGATCACTCAGGAAACCCTTCCTCAGGATCAAGCAAAGCCAAGCCCTGCATCAGGCATGGTTTTGGCTGCAGATCCTTCTCACCCCCCTCATCACCTGAGGGATCCTCTCAGCCTTTCCCGAGAAGCTCTGCAGGGATTTGCCCCTGGACTGGCTCCTCTCCATGCCTGCCACGGCTGGATGTGAATCCAAGGAATCAGAGCAGTGCAAACGCCAGGTTTAACCAGCTATTAAATGAAATAATCGGCCCCAGACCCCCCAAAACCCAGCTGAAGGGTTTGAATGCATCGGGCAGAGCAGGAAAATCGGGAAGCACAAAAAACTCCTGCCTGGACAAACGGGATAAATGTGGATTTACAGAAAAAATGGACTCAGGGAAAGCTGAGTGTTCGGTTCCAGATTCCCTTCCCTGGGAAGGGAAGGAGATCTGGAGCAGATGGATTTGAGGAAAGACTCAGCAGAGAAATTCCAGCTGTCCTGAGCTCGTGGAAGAGGCAAAGAGGGACCAGGAAGCCCCCAGCCCCAGGCCAGGGGTGGGGGCGTGGGTGAGATTTCACCTGAGCAGCTCCTGCAGCGCCCTGCGAGGTTCAGCTGCTGCTTCCCGGCAGCGGCTGGGGAGGGAGGGTATTCGGATTTATAAATTTGTGGGAAAAGCCCTTCCCTGACAGCTCTGAAGGGAATTCCACGGTCACAGAGCAGAGGGAGAGTCCCTGCAGGGAGTGATGGGGTGTGAGAGGATGGGGACAGGACTGGAACGGGAATTTGGCTTTCGTGGGCACAGGGAACGAGGTGTGGAGTTCTGTGCTGGGGCTGGAAGCGTTCACCACATACCCACCCTTCCCTCCGAGGGGGGTGAGGCCCTGGCCCAGGTAATTCCATGGATTCCCCATCCCTGGCAGTGTCCAGGGCCAGGCTGGACAGGGACTGGAGCAACCTGGGACGGTGGAAGGTGTCCCTGCCCATGGAAAAGGGGTGGAACTGGATCAGCTTCAAACTTTCTCCCAACCCAAACCATTTTGGGACTCTGAGTGAGAGTTCTGTGATAATTCCGAGTGTCAGTGCTCCTCCTTGGAGCAGTGTTGGATTTTTGGGGGGGTTTTGTTTGGGATAATCCCAGGTACAGCCATCCGTGTGTCCCTGTGTCTGCTCCCAGCTCCTCAGGCTGCAGCCAGACGCTGGGAACAGCTCCTGCTGCTCATTGTTCTTGGCACCCACTGCCCCAAATTTAGCATTTCAGAGAAAACCTCGCTGCCTGCAGCGGTGTGAGGGGAGAGGGGTCTGCAGGGAACGGAGTCCTGACCACTGGGCTCTGCCAGGAGGAGGAATTTGCCAGGACCAACCCTCAGGAATAGCTGCAGGATTGGCTCGGGGTGGCTGATACGCCCGGGGTGATCAATTTTTTTAAAAAAAATCATCCTAAATCTCTTTAAATTTGTGCTGAGGGAGGGATTCAGCACCTGGGGCCACTGGGCTGGGAGCAGAGCTGGCCCTGAAGCCTCGGATAAACCTCCTGCACTGCTCCCATCCCCACAACTGCTCCCAATTCCCTCTCCCCAGGGCACAAAATCCCTTTTTTCCTATTTCATTCCATATTTAACACACCCTGAAGCCCAACAGGTGCATCAGCACCTTAATCCCACCATGTCCTCTGCACCAAACGTGATGCAAGGATACCAGGGATGAAACTTGGAGTGCATCCCATCACCCTGTCCTGAACCTTTCCCCTCTGTTTTTTAGGGAATTCACTCCCAGGATCCTAAAGATGAAGGATTCCTCTCTGTGATGATGGCACAAAGAATTCTTCAAGCTGGGCTGAAGGTTAATGCTGAGGAAAAAGAGTTAATTTGGATATTCTTTGGATACTCTTGATCAGAGAAGTGAGGAAGGAACACAAAAACTTGACCAAAAATTGGAGAAAACTTAAAAAAAATACTTTTTTTTATCCGAGCAAAATTAATCCTGGATAAAATGGGAAGAGATCCGCAGGAAAACGGCGTGAAGGGATGGGCACAAGGGTGAAGGGCAGGGAGGACTGGAATAAGGAAAAATTCCTCTCCAAGGCCTGAGGAAGCTCTGCCCTCGGCCACGTTGATTTCTTCTCCCACTTGGAGCTAAAAGCATCTCCCATGAGGATTTTTTTTTAGCACAGATGGGTTTGTCTCTCGTTCTAGGGCTGCTTAACTCAGCTGGGGTGTCTGCACCTCATCCAGGAACGTCATACCGGAGCAGGGTGGGAATCCCTGCACGTGGCACCTCCGGGGAGCATTCCTGGGGAAAAGTGGGCACTGAGGGGCTGCGGGGTCAGGAGCCCTCGTCAGGGAATCACCAAGGCCGGGGATGAAAATGAGCAGCCGTGGTTCATTATTTATCAGGTGGTGTCTGACTCCATCCTTAGCTCCCTGTGCTCTTCCATCCCAAGGAATCTGAGCCATTGTTCTTCTCAAATCCAGGGAATTTCAGCTTTGGGGCTTTTCTCTGTTTTACCTTTGGGAGTTCTGTGTGGTTTAGCTTTTGGTCAGAGCTGTCCTGCCCAGGCAGCCCCAGCACCTGGAAGCCAGCAGTGATTTCCAGGATCCCTGTCAAAGCCCTTCTGAGGGGATAAAATCCCTTGCTACCACCAAATCCCAGTTTTGTTCTGTTTTTTTTTTTTTTTATTAAATGGCTCAAATGGTTCTTCCCAGCCCAATTCCTGGTGCCTCTGCTTAGCAACACCCATTTTTGCCTCTTTAATTCTCATTAAATGTCTCCTCCCCCCTCAGTCCCCTGCTCAGTGTGCACCTCTGCTCTTGAGATCCTCCTTTTTCTCCTTGCCTGCCCTTCCCGCACAACATCCAGTCGGATATTAATATTCCAGACAGAAGTTATCCCAACGAGCCTGTTATGCCAATTAAATCAGAATTTTGCTTTGTATGAAGAATTCGAGCTCCTCCTGTTTGCTCTGTTTTTAATGTTTGTACACACGGGTTTCTGGCCATTAAAGCCTCGTCCACTCCTGTCCTTGTCCTCCCACGAACCAGGAATGGTGCAAATCCATCCTGGAATTGGGAGGGTTTCTTGCCTGGCCTGGGCTTTTCAGAACCAGCTTCTCTGGTGGTTAAAATCCTATTAATTTCCAGCCTGTGCTCCTGGCAAATTTATATTTATTTATTCCTGTGCCAGTTTGTGCTCTGGATTAACCAGGGCTTCTCCCTCCATGGTTTTGCTCCCCTGTCAGATTCAGAGTGAGGGCTCCTCCTCTCCTCAGCCTTCCCCGAGCTCTGCCATTCCTCCTGGATTCCCATTCCAGGGCAGAAATCCTCGGGATCAGCACCAAACGCCTGCTCCTTCCCCTGCTGAATCCACGGGAGCGATGCTGCCCCAGCCCCCAGGATGTGCCAGCCCCTGGATCCCTCCCTGCGGATGCTGCTCCGCTTTGGGTCAGGGCAGATCCTGGGAGAATTCCTGCTGGAATCACTCCACGGGACATTAACCCCTGCATGGCCGTTGGGGCTGATCCAGTGCCTGCTGGGAGAAATCCCAGCCCGGGAAGCAGGGACAGGGGGTCCTTGGTTTGTCATCGGCAGGAGCTCCAGGATTTGGGGTTGTTCTGGGGTTGGTGTGACCAGGGACACTGCTGAATCCTGCACAACCCTGCACTGGACATTGGGAATGGGAGAGCAGGAGCTCCAGGAATTGGGGTTGTGCTGGGATTGGTGTCACCAGGGACACTGCAGGACCCTGCACTGGACATAGGGAATGGGAGAATAGGAGCTCCAGGATTTGGGATTGTGCTGGGGTTGGTGTGACCAGGGACACTGCTGGTTCCTGCACTGGACATTGGGAATGGGAGAGGAGGAGCTCCAGGTGTTGCTGGGCAGGGATCCTGCTCAGGATCCTGCTCAGGAGGCTGGAGAACATCCCTGGACATGGGTTGGGTGACTGCAGCTGAAATCCAGCTGGAAAACGGCCCTGGATGCATTGAATTCCCGGCACAGGGACATCCTGGCTGGACAGGCCGGGGGAGGGCTCGGTGCCAGGCGTGGGGACGGTGCCAGGCGTGGGGACGGTGCCAGGCGTGGGGACGGTGCCAGGGGCACAGAGCAAGGTGAGCTCCCGGGACGGGAGTGGCTCCACGGACTCCATGGGATCCTCCGGATGGAGCCGGGAGCCAGGTGAGGCACCAAACCTCTCGTGTCCTGTGTGTGGCTTCAGGTGTCCCCTGGCCAACGCCCGGTGTCCCTGGTGCTGCACAGGCAGCTCCAGGCTGGAACCTTCCATGGAGCTGCTGCTGGGCCCAGCAGGCTGTGCCCCTCCCCGGACACAGCCCAGACTCCAGTGCAGGGGAAGATGAGACTGGGAAACCTTATAAATACGATTGCCTGGACAAAGATGCTGAGAATATGAAAACTATAAGCGAGATTGAAATGAAAGCAAGCTTTGAGATACCAAAGCTTAGTTACTGAACAACTGGAAAACAGTGGTGTGGCAGGCTGAAGGTAATCCCTCTTGGTTAAACAATACCCTCTGCCCGCAGGGCCGGAAGGGTCAGAGTAGACCCTGATGGCTTGGAGGAGGGGTCCAAAGAGCAGTCTTTAGGGTTTAAAATGTAATGTAGTATGGTAATGTAAGGATTCTCACAGGCTGTATGTAAATGCTACATGATTTGTATCTTGCACCACATTGGTTAGTGGAAACTAGAATATTCAACACGGAAGATGATTTAATGTATTGTAAGCGAGAACCTC
>VZTG01000158.1:0-31347 GCA_013397845.1 Melanocharis versteri
TTATTGTTATTACTCCATGTTAATTAAGAGCACCTGGTCTTAAGATGTGTGTGAGAAAGTAGATAGAGAAAGCAAAAGTGGTGAGGTTGACTTGAAGTACATATGTGTGGTCTGTGAGAGGGACAGATGGCAATAAGAGAGCAAACATTTCATACTAGCATGAACAGCAGGATAATTCAACAGAGAATTTAAAAGGAATGTATAAAGTAAGCATTCTATTTTAGGTCTCAGAAGTAAAGTCCCTAATTACTCTTAAATGAAGGAAGAGGGTTTCCAAGATAATGCAGGTGTTGCTATGCTTTATAGATTTCAACCACGAGACCTGGTACAAGGCATGGTGCTCAAAGGAGGCTGTTAAGAAATCTTCTCAGTTTGACCACCCACAGGACTTCCTAGCATCTATACTCCTACCTCCAGAGACTGTCACTGCTGGGACTGAAGCCCCTCCACAGTGGGCAGCTTCAATGAGCCAAAGGGTACTTCCCTTCACTCTCTACACACCCCACTCTCACACGGTCAGACAAGGTTTCCTTACCAGCTTGACACCTGGTTTCCCGTAGAAGAGTCTCAGATGTCTTGTTCTATAAAACAATTTATTCATGGTGCAGTAACACAGAAACAGCTCAAGCTGGTGCCTCCAAGGAGGGATCCCCCACAAAGGAGCCCCTGGGCTTTTAAACCCCCACAGTCCAAGCAAGCGCAAAACTATCACTGTTCCTCCTGAGCCATCAGCTCCTGCTGTGTCTCGGTGTCCAGTCACCCGGCTGGTGCCACAGGTCCCTGTGCCCTTTGCTGGGCCAAGGGTCAGCAGTTCCTGGCCTCTTGCCTTGGGCTCCCACGCAGAACTGAACCTGCAGCTCCCACTGCAGCTGCACCCTGAGCTGCCTGCACTGGATGTACTCCTCAACAAGACAACCTAAGGTAAGTGTTCCCCTCCACCAGTCCCGCATAGCAGGTATAAATCTTATGAATTTTTAAGAGCAGCTGTATTGATGGTTAAACACCATCTGTCTTCAAGATACTCTCCAAATACTTCCCTGTCTGCACTGGAGAGGAATTAATAGTCATTAAATGACACTCAGTTCCACATTCAAAGGTACTCCCGTTATTTGATGGTGGAAGAGTTTTTGGACTAAACGATAGTTTGACTAGTAGATCTGAATTTAGAGTTAAGTTGCACTGCTGCCTTCATTTACTTTATTTACAAACAATAAAAAAAGTTAATTACAAAAGATTGTAAAATAGGTATATTCTCAATATTTAATAAATTTTTAATGTGACCATTTGCAAAAAATTAAAATCTTTTTCATTTAGCTAACAACTAAAAAGTGGCTTCTGCACCTCTGAATCTTAAAGATATACTATCCATTTAAATAGTTGTAGAGGAAAAGTCGCTAGGAAATCGATTAAAATTTTCATTGCAAGGGACATTTTGAGATGCACTTTCTTCCTCACTTTTATATCTTTATTTTTAGTTTTTCTCTTTTTCCTCCACTTGCAAATACATATATTTCCTTCCCCTGCTTAATTAAGCAAGGCAGAAAGTACAGCTGATGCTGCATCGAATAATTAGTAAAGAAAGCAATAATTGACAAGTTTTTGGGATGTAACAAAATTTTTTAAAAATATAGACTAACATTATTACAGCAAAAAGGAATAGTCAAAAGGGAAAGTTAAACTAAACAAATCAGCCTGCAGAAAGAAAACATAAATGCCCTTATTTACAGGTCTTTCAGCAAAGCTGCTGGCTACCAATGCTCTAAGTGAAACCAGAATGAGACCCTGACTGCTGTGAGAAGGGCAGCTTCAGCAAAGGACCATACAGCATTTTTTTTTCACAGCCAGCCCTTCTAGGCAAAAGAGAATAATGGTTGTGAATGGATTAAGAGTTCATAAAAGTGTATCATTTACACTCAGGAATGTTTCTGATCTCACTCCTTGTCTGCCGGTTTTCCTCTGGGGCTTTGGTTCAAGAGGAGGATCCATAGTGAGAATAAAACACATTGTCCCACAGGAGGCAAATTGCTGCAGAAGTACAACAGAAATCCCCTCCTAGCTGCAAAAACCATTCCTGTATACTTCTCATAGACAAATGAAATACAAACAAAGAAAAGCATAAAAGAAACTGTATTTTAGATCCCAGTATGATAATTTAAGAAACCATACTTATGTTATCTCCATAAAATGGCAGGATTTATACAAGTTTTAACTTTTACACAACAGTCTTATTAAATATACTATCTACTTAAAGCTGCTGTGCCTGTAAGATTGAATATTATATTTGCCTGCTGTGTTGATATACAGATTAAAGTTGGGCATGATTTCTATTGCAGTGTAGTGGGGAGTTATCTTGCAAAGGATATTCTTATTTTAGAAAATTATCAAGATACCACAAAAAGCACATCTTTCTGTCTAAATGACGAAGATGATTCTGAAAAGTAGCCCATACAAATAAGCAAGACTCCTGTGGTCAGAGACTCGGATTTTGTAATTTAAAAATCAGATAGAGTGATGATATTAAAAATAATCACATTACCAACATTTCATAATCAGTCCCGTGTTGCTACTACTGACTTGGTGTACTGGCAACTAAGCATATTCTATATTAACAATATTAGCAACGGAGAGCTTTAACAGGTAATGGCTTTCAGGTATAGCCTGAAATCAGTAAATAATAAGCAACAGGCTGTAAGCAAGAAATGTAATTTTTAAACTACTGTAGCACTAACCCAAGAAAAATCCCTAACTTAATACACCATTATTAAATAAAGAAAAAAAGATTTCTTCTCATCCAGTGGGTAGTAGAGGCATGCATCTCTTTGTTGGAGTATGTTTGGGGTGCAAAATATTTGTGCATTCAAAAGGAAATAGAACAAAATTTACTTAGAAGTCACTGTAAATTACTGTTAACATATTAAGTTACTAAACTGAGCTAGGAATAGTTGGCAGAATATGCTTTTAATGTTTTTACACAGGTGTAGGTATCTGATCATGTGTACTACTTTACATCTGCCATCAACAATTCCCATAAATTCAAATATTTCCTCTTTCCATAAATCCTGCAGTTGAGATTGAACCTGGTAAAGCTGTCTTCACAGATGTGAAGTATCTCTGCCACCAGATAAAAAATTTCCTTGTGAAATAGGTCCATAATTTCAAAGCAGGATTTGGACACAGGTTGGAAGAATAAGGACAGCCTCTTATTTTTGAGACAGGACTTCTGAAAACCATGCCAAGGAATTCCTGTGCAAATTATATAACCAAGATTTCCACATTTAAGGAAAATTCAGAGGCCAGCATATTTAAAAGTGAGGATTGTACTTTATCAGGGAAAATTGCAATCCTGATCTTGGAGTGCCCCTTCAGAGCTGAAATCAGGACACAGGACAAGAGAGATGCTTGGTCTGAATTCACTCAGAGGTCCTATTCTGTAGCAGCACACTATTACTCCAAGCACAGGAGTGTAAAAATGCAAGATTGTAGGTAGGTATACAAGTATATAAGAAAGGACATTAGACAAAACAACGAACTTGGACTTCCTGAATATAAGGACTTTGTTTCAAAACAATAAAACATCTTAAATGGGGTCAGGATCAGCTTCTTCCACTGATCTGTGCTCTCTGTAATTATTACAGCTATTAACTCTAAGTTATTTGCAACTTTGTCCATTATTTGGTGTTCTTTTATAAGCACCACCAATTGCTGTTCTTCTTTCTGTAGGAAAGAGGTAGAAAGTGTTATTCCTTTTTTTCCCAGACACTTTTGAAAATATAGGGTCTCTTCTATACAAAGAGCTTCAGGTGTTCCTTTAAAGAAAAGGAGTTAACACTAGAAGGCCATTTAACAGCAGCAGTGGTCCCTGTACTGCAGTATCAGAAACGTATTTTTTATGGGGGACGTTACTTCAAGCCTTACTGCAAGCCTCCAGGAGGCTCTGAAACAGTATTGAAGACTTCTAGCTTCAGAGACACATCAGGAAAGAAGGCAAAAGCCTCCCTATACATGCACATGCAATATATAATAAATAAACTACTATTGTGAAATAGAAATGGAAGGAATATGATTTGCCTACTTTCTCATCCTGTGTAATCAATACAGCAGTACATTAGAAGTATATGCTTTAGTAACTACAGCTTTTAGAACAAAGCCAGTCTACTTCAGGGAAGCTCTACTTATAATTCAACAGAGAAGAACTGCTCTTAATTCTACCTGAACTTACACTACAACTCACAGTACAATCTCTAATTGTTACATATTATCCCAAATCACAGCGCAAGAGTGTGCAAAAAACTCGACATCAGATGTGAAACCAGGAAGCTCTTTCTATTAAAAAAAAATCTTTATGAAGTTAGCTTTGTCTTTAAATATCATCCTTCTTCTATGTTTGTCTCCCCGTAACTGATAACTTTTATGATATTATTTCTGTCATCTTGTTGAAAAAGACTGCTGAAAAGCAGGATGAGTTCAGATCTTACAAAAAATTCCATAAAAAGAATTTTTTTCAAAGAAAAAAGCAAAACACTAGAATATTACCTAAAGGAAGTAACTGATCTCCTGAACTGGTCATGGACTAGTTTTAAAAAGATAAACAAATCCTCATATTTTGACAGAAAAAATAGGGCAACCAGTAGTGAAAAAATTATAAAGTATTCATTGATGCTTTTCATATGAACAAGGCCTTTTACTTTTACTTTGGAAAACTTAGGATAGACCCGTTTTGGAAAGAGAGGAACAGATGTTGCTACAAAGGGGAAAGCAGACATTTATACTAAAAATTCTACACCAACAATAGCTCTCATGCAGGAAAAAGGTTCCTCAATACATTTACAGATAATTATTATTTAAAAAATATATATGTATACATCAAAGACAGCAACAGCAATTTGTTTACAAAGACAGGCTACTGAAGCACAAGGAAAACTTTATAGAATTGGCACTAGCAGATATTTTTACAGACTTAAAATAAAGTGTAAAAGGTACAGGACAGGAACATCACTCCAGACCCATTTTCCTTTAGCTAATATTGACAAGTAACCAAACATTACCAAAGTATCAGGATTGGTTCATCCAAGAAGAGACAAATGAGAAGGCACCTCATCAATGTCTACAGGTATCTGAAGGAGAAGCAGCAAGAGGGTGGAGCAAGGCTCTGGGTGCTAAGCAATAGAACAAGAGGTGATGGGCAGACACATGCACAGGAAGCTCCACCTGAACATGAGGAAGAACTTTTTTAATGCACAGGTGACCATGTACTGGAACAGGCTGGCCAGAGAGGTTGTCACTTCTCCCCCACTGGAGATATTCAAGAACCATCTGGACACAATCCTGTGCTGTGTCCTCTGGGATGACCCTGCTTGAGCAGGGAGGTTGGACCAGATGACCCACTGTGGTCCCTTCCACCGTGATCCATTTTCTGCTTCTGTAAAAGCCTCTAGTACCCTTCCTTGATTCTTTCTGAAGTTTTCTTTCATGATGAGATAATTAATCAAGTCTCTAGCAATAAACATACTTTTAAAGTTCCTGTATAATCATAAGCTATGCATCTGTCCACTGAATCCTAAACCGCTTAATCTTGTTACTCATCAGTTTCTTGCTGATACAAATTAAAATATAACGAAAAACAATCTCCTTTTAAGTTCCCTGCTATGAGTATCTCTAGCAACACACTGATATCCAGGGGGATCAGCAGAGAATTCCCTGAACACGGAAAGTTCACACCCCTGTCTCAGTTCCAGCAGGCAGGGACAAGAAGGAATGAACCCATGCCTCCATTACACCACAGCTAGTACACATACTTTGGAGGAAAACTCCAATAAGCAGAGAACCCCAGGTGACCACAGCCTGTACCAGAGCATGGTGGAGGCTTGAAAATATCCCTCACACATTGTTTTTCTCCTTTCTTGCTGCCCTCTGGCTGAGCCTTGGCAAAACCTAGTTTGAGCAACAAAGCTTCAGAAACACCTGTGTTCTTCCAGATGTTCCTCAGTTTTAGCAATCAGTGTCAGAAGCAAACAAAGTGAGTAAATTAGGACACAATTAGCTCCTGATAATACATTGAACACAAAGTACCTCAGTTTGATTCTGATTTAAAGCACTCCTCGTTTTCAACCCTTTCATGTACCTCATACATGCAAACTTAGGGTGGTCTCTGCATGTCAGCTTTCTATACTAAAGAGAGTAGATAACTACTTTTGCTCATGGAAGTATTTATGATCAGTATTTATTGCTGCTGTTACAGGGACCATGCAGAAGAGTATGAAGGTTAAAATGAAATTATAAGTAGACCAGAATTTCACAAGTAACGCAACCTTTGCAGTGAAATACTGCTAAACTAAGTAAACACTGGCATAAAGACAATAAGAAACCTTGTTTCAGTAAACTCAATCAAGTTGTAATTATTTAGTACACCGTTAAATGTTAAGTTTTTGTACTTAACTAGGAGAATCTTTGCCAGCTTTCGGTTAAATTAACTGAATTTTCATAAATTTGTCTGTAGCACAGAAGTTATTTTGCACTTTTAATACATTACTTAACTTAGTTACAATAATCTTCTTAGTGTAAGAAACCATTGACATTTTCTAATTTACTCATCACTGTACTCTCTATCTCTAAAGCAGGAAAAGAGATGCATGTTGTGGAAGCAATAAGAGACAAATGAAATAGTATTAAAAAGAAGGTGGCGGTAGACTTCATGCAAGAAAAATACGATTTAACAGAATTTTTTTGTTCACTTTTTGGAATTAAATGTCTTTTTGGCAATAATAAATGTAGGAAATGGCTAATAACATGTTTACCAGAAAAGTAGGAAAAACTCGGCAAACTCTGCTGCTGTAAAAATATTTATATTAGTGGAACATTGCAGTGGCTTTTTGAATTTTGGTGAGCTGGTTCCCTAAAATAAATATAAATTAAATATACCTGGCCTCATCAAATGTGTGAGGACTACTTATTAACTCTAAGGCAAATACAACTGCTTCTGAGGCAAATGCTGTTATTGGAGTTGTGAATAATACAGTCATCAATAGAAATAATAATAATAATAATAATAATAATAATAATAATAATAATAATAATAATAATAATAGTAAAGTTCTACTTTCCTTGCAGTTTATTATCTTTTTTGATGTTTTGCAAAAACGGGGGTAATAAGACAGCTGAAAAATAAAATTACCCCTTATCTGCTTGCATAATTATATAATTTTAGAGATCTTGGGGTTCTAAAGCAGTTTCTATAGTAAATATGTTTACCAAATCAGGATTTACTTACAGACTTTCCTTCCCAAAATATCTGCATAAAGATGGTGATGTCATTAGAACACTCCCTTAGATACTCAAGTTCGGGCTGTTTGCTCTGAAGATTTCAGACTAGAACGGATGATGCAAATTTCACTTCTGTCTATGGTTAGTGAAGCTCACTGGAGTTTTGTAGGTTTCAAATGACAGAAGACATGCCAGGATAATTGACAGCATCACCGTCATCATCATCATCATAATCATCATCATCATAATCTAATAATAGTAATAATAATAAATAGTAATTTGTGTCTTTAATCTGTACTGACTCCCTTTTTCATCTGTTGTTCATTTGGCAGCAGTCAGAAAGCACCAACCCACACTGTTCATGACACCTGTTATTTTTCAGTCCAACACTCATAAAATAATGCTCTGCCAACTTCAACCCAATTGGCTCTTTTTAACAAAATTCAAGTTGCGTGTATCTGAATTACTTTTTTTTTTTTTTTTAAGGAATTATTGCAGATATGTTTCATTTTACTACAAAATTTATGTCAGAAAAAGTTACTGATTTATTGTCAAGATGTCAAATCCCATGTTGTCGATTTCTGTAAACACTTTCTTCCCTTTCTGACTTGCCCAACATGGAAATAATGAGCAATCCACATCACCCTCAAGCACATTTTGACGTGGAGTACAGTATAACAATATCTTGCAATATTGAGCTATTATTTTTGCTAGAGTCTTCTTTTGTTATAAGTATCCTCTATGGCCTGCTCCTGAAGTGAACAACTAGCCATTTAATTACTCACAGACAAGAGGACAGCTCTGGGTCCACTTCTTATGTGCTTCAATAAATAAAACATTCTAAAAGTTACCAAAAAAACCTGCAAACAGACTTGGAATTTAGGCTGGAACTTCCAGAAGTCCTCAGGTAAATCTAGAGGCAAAAAATCACCAAATTCAATCGAGACCCATACACAAACTCTTTTAGGAAGACTTCACTTTTATCGCTAAATGAGTCGAATGTGGAATTATAGCTGAAAACTCGTGGAAGCAGTTAGCCTAAATGGCTAATGTTACTTAAGAATTCCAATGCCACATTTATTCAGTCTTTTACAACACTCCACTGACATTTAAAAGGAAAAAAAAAATCTCCTATCACTTCCTCTTCCTTTATCCTCCACTCCTATCACTTCTTCCTCACCCCTATGCCAGAGCTATTTGCAAAAGATGCAAAAAGAATGCATCTCTTTAGATTCCTTCAAGCTTTGGCACCTTTCTTAATTATTGTAGAAATACAGGAATGTTAAACCCAAATATACCCTGTGTAAAAACTGTTATGTTCTACACATGATTTCATCAGCTGACATTAAGCTACCTTTGAAAAGAAATGTTCAAAAATAGTGTTAATAACCCTTAAAAGAAAGTTATGCTTCACATATTACTAGCCCCTTCTCCCCTCCCTGCTGCCCATTCCCTTCCTTTCCTCTTCCTCTTCTGGCATTTTTTGGGTCTTTTTCCTTTCCTTTTCCATTTCAATTCTGTTGTGGTCAGAATTGCAAAATCTTGAAAATTTAGAGATTTGGGTTTTTTATCTAGTTTATGTATCTACAAGAATTCTTGACCCACTTTGAGACATGTTTTAACCAACATTTCAATGTACCTAGAATGCAAAAAAGTTCAGAAAAAACTTTCGAAACCTGTGGCAATTGTTTTTTTTTCCTTTAAATAATTCTAAACAGGAATGAGAAAGTAGAAAGGACTGTATTATAATTCTGAAATATGTCTGTTTTTTCATGTTAACTTTCATAGCATTGCATAATATTAAATCATAAATCATTAGGAGATACATGAATTTTTCAGTGAACCAGATGGAAATGTCAGAGTATTTTAGAATTCAAGAAACATTCTGGAGTTGAGAACGATTGGAAAAAGAAATATATTTTGCTAAACAGGAAAAGGTAGATGATTGCATATGTTCGATGGTTGCATGGCACTCTCAATAGAGTTCACAGCTCTGGGCATTTATGGTGTCTCAGAGACGCTGTCTCAAAATGAGAAGAAACATAGAAGAAGCATCAGTGACCTTTAACTCCTCTATCCCATAACAATACATTTTAAACATTTAACCTTCCTGCTTAATTCCAGTAGTTTTGACAGCTGAGAATTCCAGACAAGGCTGTATCAGAGACAACATAAAAAAGCAGCAGCCACAGTCTACAAAAGTTATCTCATTGTCACGCAGAGCCTAATTAGAAGATTAGATTAAGCAAAAGGCTTACAACGTACAGGCAGAAAAAAGACAACTCCATGTGAAATTGCTTTTCTTGGCATAGAAAATTCTCTGAACATGGATGGAGATAGTGACACTCCAAAAACCAGATGCAGCTTTACAGGGACTTTTCTCAATGGCAGAACAAAGGACATGTTCTTTATCTGCAGTGCCTTTGCTTGGTGATACTGTAATTGAATTTTCTTCATAGCGTGATGACTAGATTTAAAGGCCCCAACTATAATTAGGAAAAATTTGAGTAATGAAGAAGTTAGACCCTGCAAGTTTTCCAGAGTGAGACTGTCTTCCTGAAAGACAGTACAAAGAAAAAAATGCACGACAGAGTGCCAATTTACAGTTGTAGTTTACTTTTAAATAGCCAGGACAAAGGTGTATTAGACTCATCTCTTAGGTTTTTAGAAGCTGTAAATGTGAGTCTTCCTGTAGCTCTGTAAAAAACTCTAAGGGATAATCTGGTGAGCATGGATGAGTCATAATGTTTTCGATACACTGCAATGGGAGATGATTTTCACTACAGAAAAAACCGTGATTTTAAATCAAAGAATTAGAGAATTGTAAAAATTTAATAATTTGGAGGATTTGTATTGAAAAAGAATTCTATTCATGATTGGTGCACTTCCATTCCTTTCTTCTGATGAGACTATGCATCTTATTCCACCATCTCAGAGGGCATTCAATTGCTGTTTGGAACTAGAAAGAACATACCAGCATTTTTCTATAGAAAACAGTGAAACCATAAGTGTTTGGCATTTGGAGTGACGAGTTTAAAAAAGGATCAGCATATGTGCAAATATGGTGGTTTTTCAGTAAGGTATTGACAATATGACACTTTACAAGAACATGTGTTACTCAAAGTTTTTCATCCAGCATTGAAGGCATGCCCAGAGAAGGCAAGTTAATGACTTCCTTAAGAGTAGTAGGAGCATGTCAAATCCAAGTGAGGGCTGTAATATGGACCCAAACCGGTATGAATGAGGCTGTTTTCCCCAGGAAATATGTGAGCATTGTCAATGTAATGAAGTAGCTGAAATAGGCACTATTTACCATAGACAGAGATTTGTCACTGTGGCTCCAAGCAGGCAACAACTCCAGAGAGAATAAGATGCGTGGAAGAAATAGTATCATGAAACGGATGAGGAGAAAAGAGGACAAACAAGGTTTGGTGGAAAAGCAGATAGATGATTACTGCTAAGGAACCTGCAAGCAGTGCTGTACTTGGCTGGTTTGAAACTGGTATAGCAAAACCAAAGGAACTATTCAGTGTATGAAAGTTAACCATTACCGATTGTTATATTTTTGCTGCTAAATGTTTGATAGTACTCGAGACTGATCAAAATGGAATATTTAGCATTAAAAATAACTATTAACAAAAGTAGTTAACAAAGCAGTGTCCCAAAGCTACATGTAAAAGGCTTCCTTATCAATATGGAACTTGGTACTCAAAGATTAAAGATGGAAAAATTTATCAGAAACATTTGGCAGCTATTTCCCCATAACTCTGGTATAAACATGCCTTATAATGTTTCAGCACTGAGTAAGAAAAAATATGGTCTGATCCCTGAATTGAAAGTAAAATTAAGTTCATGCTTACCTTTAAATACAAGTTATTCACTCTAAACATGACCAATGTAATGGATTTTTAATTACTTTTTCTGTCAAAGTAGAAACAAAACATTAGAAAACATATTATTATGATTTCTATTATCTATGTCACCATTTGTCTCCCCTAGAATTAGAAATTACTTTAAAAATATTTTTTCTCAATCAGCAGGTATAGCATATAGAACCAAAACTTTGAAATGTGTATTTTCATATTTAAATTGTTTTTATTATACAACAAGATATTTAATTTAAATTGTAGGTATTATTAACACCTGTAAGGACATTATTACCATATTAACCTAATTAAGACATAATTTTTTCTAGAATATTCCAATTTACTATTACTATTACTTCAGTTGGTGTCATACTCATTGCTATCATAAAATTAAAGACTTCATGCTTTGTAGTGCAGCACTAATGTATGGAAATTTTAGCACACATGGGCTAATAAAACTATGTATATTAATACTTTAAAGATTAGAATCTTAAATCTTAGAGTCACAAAAGTGATTAGCATAGATAGTTTGCAGGGTTACACAAATGAAATTCTGAAAGAACTTAACATAGATCCAAGATTCTTTTACTGGAGTGTTTAAATGAGCCACAAGGTCATAAAGCTAGCCTGTAAAGCCTTATAAAAACTCATGGACTTGGTGTTCAGCTGTATGTTGTAATCATAAAAAATTCACCATTAAAAACACTGCATTTCAAATATAGATATCTCAATCAAGGAAATTCAGGATGCTTTTCACTATAAGTGAATATACCTTCTATGACAAATTGGTTTAAAAAGTACAGGTAGGTTCCTATTTCAAGTAATTTGTACTACATCACAAGAGGAGAATAAACGGGGGGAAAAATGTTAGACCTGGTCCATCAGCATAATCCTGTTGAACTAAAAAACCTAATTACATTGTGCTAATTGTGCTAAACAGAGCAAGAAAGACTGAAACGTTTTCAAAAAGCAATTTTTGCAGAGACAAGCTATGGACACAGCTTCTAATTTTCATTCTCCTTACTCTGAAGGTCTATTTGAATCTCACATTTTCAGTTATAGCTGAGAATAGGAAGAAAATTCTAGGAGATATGTTTCACTTTCCTATAAAGAACAAGGGGTATGTTGTACTTCTGAAACATGGAGCTGAGTTAGTAATTTGAAATCCTGCAAGTTTTACATAACGAGCAATTAATTAGCATAATTACAAAGGCAGAATTTGTGAAAATATAAATTGCTGCTTCATATCATGTTGAAGATAGATATAAACCAGTATCATACATCTGAAAGCAGGCAGTGTTTTGGATGGGATTGAAGAAAGTGCAGGGCAGTGTTTATGGGATTACTGGTTACAGCTGCATGGATACCTCAGCACTGCTGGAATTCATCACCCTCAAGTAAAATAGTCCTGAATTTCTCTGATCTCCCTCACCCATTCAAGTTAAGGCAACTGTTGATGTTTTCATCTCTAAAAGGATTTGCAGTCTTTGATTTTGATCCCAGTAAGCCCTCAGCCACAGTGAACACTAGTGCAAATGAATTAGTTTCACAAGTTGATTGCATACATGGGTAGGAAGATATTTCTTTTCCCAGCTTTAAAGACATAGGCTTCCACTTCTTCAGTGTATCACTTTGTTGACCGAAAATGGCATTTTGAAAAAGCAGCCAATTAAGTGCTTTTCTGACTAAGCATCAAACTTAAATGCTACAAGACAGATAGCATTCGATGATACCATCCATGGTCCTTTTCCATATTTCTACAAACAGTTCAAGGGAACACTCCACCAAAAAATCTGCATTAAGGAATGGCCACAAGTTATTCTCAGGCATACAAGCACTTGCCTTCTCTTGAAGAGGCCAAATGCACAGTTAAAAGTACTACAACTTACAGTGATGAAAAAATTCTCTTCTGCTCATAAGTGGTGATTACTTGGTGCTTCAGTGATCTGGACAGGAAGTTCATTTTGCTAGTTATGTTCACAGGGTATCTTAATTATTTCTTCCTGTAAAAGTTAGAATTTTCAAAAGTTTGGGGTTTTTTTTATATTTAAATCTACCAAACAGCTTAGATAATTTTTTAAGCATTGTTATGGCAAATTGTCCCAAGCAAAGATGCAGTAGAAATTTTTGAAAAACAAGGTTTGTTTTTCTTTTTTGCCTGGCAGGTACTGAATTCAAAGTAAAGTCATTTAAATCACTTGACTGGGTTAAAATTGGAGTTTAGATGTTCAATATGAGATCAATATGCTAAAACTAGGTCATCTGTATTTTGAAAATTGTAAAGTTTAGGGTGGTTTTTGTTGGGTTTTTGGGGTACTTTTTAGGTAATATGCATTATTTCTTAGCATTGTTTCTTTGTAGTACTTTCATCTAAAAAGACAGGAAACAGTTCAAAAGGATTTAATTAAATTCCCCTTCACCTCTGAACAGATACATTATCTTGAGAAAGAAGGTAATATCAGAACAAGCAGTTCTGATTAGGTCTAATCAACAGATATTTCCTAACGTTTTGAAAAGACAAATAGGTATCAGAGTAAAAAAAGTGTATAAATATTGTGGACAACTTAAATCTAACTTGTTAAAAAAAAATAAATTCAGTTGTGCTCTGAAAACCTACAGTCTGATATAACATAAAAGTAAAAGCATTTATTTCCAGAACAGGAGTTTACTTTTAACTGCCACCTTAACAATTCTTGCAGACATAAAACCTAGAAACAGGTAAGAAAACATGCACTGTAGAAAAATGTTATGTTTGTTTTTAGAATTTTTGGAAAATAAAAGGTTGTAAATTCAAGTTGTAAATTTCTTCATTTTGATTAAAAGTGAAATAAAAAAGAAAAACTGCTGAAGCATCTTTTATGCATGTATGAGGTATTTGTAAACAAAACTATACAAATGTTGCACCATAATGGCCTAGTGTATGAAAAAAACAACAGAAAGTTTAGGCCTGGCTGTTTGTTTTCTTAAAGACAAAACAATCATCATTCACAGCGGGTTTCTTTTTCTGTTTGTTTTTATGTCTTCTTGTAAGAGTGAAGTACTTATTGAAGACTGCCTAGAATCTTGTAAACATACTATATTACTCTTGTACTTAATTTAGTTTTGTATCGTTTCTGGCACATCTTGATTAGAGCTTTCAAGTCGCACCAATTTTTACATGTCTAAGCACATATACTCATTCTTGAACTCTTTGTCATCTGGGTAGTTCTTCAGATCCTGTGTCATATACCTGAGTATCTTTCGGAGTTTCCACATTTAGGCTGAGACACTGTTTTAATTTCAAATGATTAAATAACAAGACTTCTAAAGACAATGGCTTTCTTAAAAGTCACTGAGGATACAGCTTTAGAGTTGGGCATGAAATCTATAGCAGCTAGTCTTCAGGCCAATACAAAAAATGTAAGACATACCTGTAAGACAAAATAATGCTGAGAAATGTTAGCTGTATCACAATACTCTTAACTGAAATTAAAACTATATTATTATATATTATTTTACTATCATTATTCTAAATTAATATGATATAATTTTAAAGATTATTAGAGATAAATGTTTGGGGTTTTTTTGTTTAGTTTAGTTTTGGTTTGGTTTGGTTTTTTTCTTTTTTTTTTTTTTTAAGTAGTGCAAGTATTATTTTTACTCAGGAGAACCAATCTGAAGAACACGAAAACAAACAAAAAAAAAGAAGTCAGGAAATAAAAGAATGCTTAAACACATTGTATCCATATAAACAATCCCTGAGACAGCTAAGCAGAAAACTAATATGAAACTCTCCTATAAGACATAGATTTGTGTGTGTGACACAAATCCAGCAACGGATGGGTGGTTTTCGGTTTAGTTTCTTGATGTGTATAAAAAGAAAGCAAGTGTCACACTTAAAAAAGGACAGAGAACTAGTCATGCTGTCGCATACCAGTTCACCAGAGCTCCTATTCTGTATTTGAAATGGTACAGCACAGGGATGCTCCAGAAGATAGAGCAGTTAACGGTCTGCTATTGAGTTCAATTCTTAGACCTCATCTCATTTGGCAAGAAGAATTTAAAAAAAAGAACAAAAAAAGAGCAAAAAAATGTTGACAGAAAAAGCTTGTTTAAAAAATTTGGATTTATATATATATATATATATATAAAATTGTTAAAAGATAAGTAAATGAACTTGCAGCAAAGAGGGATCTGATTTTATTTGTAACTTTGGTTCCTTCTGGAAGAAAGCTGAAGACAAGACAGGAATGAACAGAAAAAGTGACCTGGTCAGGAAGTCCACAAATTATTATCTTGAATCTGTCAGAATTCTGAAGTCAAACTGATAACTTACTGTGGATCTAAAATAATGATACTGGTAAAAGAAAAGCATGAGGAGACATGTAGGCAGGTGTAAGAAAAAAAAACTCTCTGTAGCACCCTGTTGAAAAGAACAGCTGAATCAGAAGTTGTGCATAGAAGTCACACAACGAACACCAAAGAAAAGAAGTGTTATTATAACCAGATCTGTGACAATGGTATTTTTTTGCCATTCAGCAGTCCCTTAGAAAGCTGACTGCAAAGGAATTTATCCATGGTCCTGGGATGTTAAAAGGTGATCACTGGATTCACCTAGTAGTATAATCCAAATTACACAGTGATTAGGATAGGATTCATGAGAGGTTGAATTGTTTACCCCCCGGCTGGGTTTGTCCCAGAGGTGGAATAAACTATAGGTCTGGTACAGTTTTCATAATTTTTAACCGCAAACAGTAATTGCTATAATCAGTATTTGTAAATATTTTCTTTCAAAGAGAGTTAGTTAAAGGTTTGTATTGGAATAAAAATGTTTACAGAATTGATATGAGTGAAATAAAAAAATATGGAAGAACTTGTGGCCTAGGTCAGCTCTAGAAAAGGGATGAAATGGTCTGGTTGAAATGATATTGAATGTGAAGTACTGAATGTGAAGTACTGATGGTTGAAAATCTGAAGTATTTTCATAACAACAGAGAAACCCAAAAATTATCAGGCCCATCATTCTCATCTCTTCAATATGCCTAATTCAATCTAAAATGTTTTAATCCTGTTACCTTTATAGGTCAATCATTACATTCATCAGGTAGATCAGAGTCAATGCATGACACAAATACAACACTTAATTGGCAAGTTTTTAAAGTTCTGCTGTCTGTGTATACATATAAGCCATATTTCAATACCAAAATAAATGCTATGTGAATCTTTTGGTTTGTGACATAATTTTCAGACAGTAGAAATTCATATCTATTGGAACATAATATCTTTCAGTCTCTATTTTTCAGTACAAAAAACCACAGGATAAAAAAGAAATTTATATGAGCCAAGCATGAACACGTGGACTAAGATTTGGGAATAGAGAATTTTCTGCATGGTATTTGTGTTTTCCTCAGTAGCGAGGCTTATACAGAAATAGAAAAACAGCAATTTACATGTACACATCTAGACTCTGTGTCAACCCCCTACTGGAGGATGAATTTTAAAATCAGTGTACAGACAGGGATAACCTATGGTACGCGTTGAGCATATTCTCATATTCAAGGCAAAGGATTGTTATGCAAATGAAGTTATGCTTAGTCAAAATGAAGAGTCCTATGGGACTCTTTTATGCAACAAAATTAGAGACTTGGAAAGACTCAAGAACACCTAATGAAGATATTATATATTCTAGTCATTTGAAAACAATGTAAAAATGTACATCCCCGAAGGCACTCTGTCAATACAGAGTAGAAAGCAGGGCGATCTGAGCTGAGTCATCCGTTCTAATCAACACCATTCAGGATCACATGTGCCATTTCTCCAAGTGTTTTTTACCTTATCAGTTCAGTACTTAATGCATGTATGATTCTTCATGAGACAAAAATAGCTGTGCCTTACAGACAAGGCATAAATATAAAAATTAAAAACATAAACTGTTAGTTTAAATGTAAATACAGCTGAAGTAATTTAAACAAACCTTTTTCACTTAAATTTACTTCTTCAACAGAGTTTCTGTCAAGGAAATGATGCCTTACAGTATACCCAGCCTCAGGATTCTGACTTTTGAGGCCTTTTCCTGTACTATACGTCAGAATTCCTTATGAAAATTATATAAGAGGTATGTGCTGCATGAATATGATTTCACCAGCTTGCTGTATAGTTTAACAAGATCTTGTTTTGACAAGATATGTGTTAAATTAATCTATCCTGCACTTCTAACTGAATGAGAGCAGGTGAGGAAACCAAATTGTGTGCCGAAGAGTAGCAGAGAGAAGACTTTTGACCAGGTGACAGAAATATGACGCTGATTAAGTGGATAACTATAATTAGACTTATTGCCAATATAGTATCAAATATTAATAAAGTATATATTAATTAATCAATGAGGTGGAAATCATAACCAGGTCTAAAGGGCTATGTTATAAGTAAGTTTGACTAGAAATATACCAGTTTACAGTCTTAGGCCTTGCAGAATGCACAATTATAAAGCAGCAAACCACCTATGGAGCTACTTTAGGATTTTATTTCCATATGTGACCAGATCTCAGTGCTTTTACTCACCCATTCAAAAGTAAGAGTTGCTGTCTTGGGATTCCTCACCTACCCCTGAAGGTGTCCCTGCTGGAGTGAGTGTGGAGATTCACTTGGAAGCTGCCTGCGACCTTGGGAGACCAGTTTGTCCAGCTGTCCCAGTCTCCAGCAGCATCTAATACCATTTTGCAGGCCAATGTGTACCAAAGTCAACTGCAATCATCACAACTCCCCCATCTCTGGAATGCATCAAATATGCAAGCATTCAGATAGCTCCTTCTACAATTCCCAACTGGTGTTCTTACCTCAGAACAATTCCCAACTGGTATACTTGTCTTAGGACAAATCACATTGCCTATGTGTGAGGTATGTGTGAGGGTTGGAGGAAGGATGCACGGCAAGACTGGACTACATTTTCTCACTGTCACATTAAGAATACCTTTTTAGAGCTAAAACTCAGCAGCTTCAGACAGCTCCTTTATTTGAAAAGAAACCTAAAGATAAAAATAAATGTCTGTAAATTATTCGTAAAATCATAGAATTGATGAGGATGGAAGGGAGCTTTGTAGAACCTCTGTAGGTCATCAAGTCCAACACCCCTGCTCAACCGAGAGCACCAGACTAGATTAATCAGGTTTGTGTCTAGCCAGTTTTTTAATATCTTGAACAATGAAAACTTCACCAGCTCTCTGGGAAACCTCTTCCAGTGGCCAAACACCTCGCAGTAAAGCCTGAGTAGTATTTCTTCTATTTCATTACCTCTTGTCCTGTCACTGAGCATGACTGAGAAGAGCTTGTCTCCATCTTTTTTTTTTACCCTCCTATAAGGTATTTATATAAATGGTTAAATTCCCCGGAGCCTTCTCTTCTGCAAGATGAACAATCCCAGCTCTCAGACTTTCCTTATAAGAGAGGTCACTTCACTAACTTTATGGCCTTTCAATGAACACCATTCTGTAAGTTTGTGTCTTTCTTGCCAGGATGAGTGCAGAACTGGGCCCAGAATTCCAGAGGTGTCTCGCCAGAACTGAGTAGGGAAGGACTCATTCCTTTAATTTGGTGGTAAGACTCCTTCTTCTATGGACCAGAGGACCATTGTCCTTTACTGTAAGAGTACTGTGCTCAGTAGGAAAAGACAGGACACCCAGATCTTTCTCTGCAGAGCTACCTTTCCACTGATTAGCCCCCAGCATGTCCCTAGAACCTTCTAACTCCTACGGCAGGGTTGGTATTTCTCTGTATTATGAGCTTCCTGACAGTTTCTTCTGCAGTCTGTGAGGTTCCTCTGAATGGCAGGAAAAACATCTGCTGTGTCAACCAAACATTCCAGTTTTGTGTCATATGTAAACTTGCTGAGGGTGCTCTCTGTCTCATCATTCAGATCATTAACGAAGATTTAAATTATAGTGGAGACAGTATCCCCTCCTGGGGTACAATACTGGTGAATGGCCTGCGTGAACTTCATGCCACTCATCACAAACATTTCAGCCCATTGGTATTTGAAAACATGTCTGATAGTTCTGTCAGTTTCCAAGCCACATCACTGTCCACTTATATGTCACATACTCAAGAGATATGTCCTTGGGAATGTTCAGGATACAGCCTCAAAACCTTTGAAAAGACAAGGTAAATCATATCTGCTATTCTCTGCTCATCCATGAAAACAGTATCTCATCATAGACAGCTATTACACAGGTTCTCATCTTTGTAATCTGTGTTGACTACTTCCAATCACCTTCATAATGTGCTTGCAACTGGCTTCCAGAATTAATTGCTCCATTACCCACACCACAGCTGAATTGAGGCTGTGTCCTGGTTTTGGCTGGGATAGAGTTAATTTTCTTCCCTGCAGCAGGTATAGTGCTGTGTTTTGGATTCAGTATGAGGGCAATGTTCGTAACACACTGATGTTTTGGCTGTTGCTCAGGAGTGGTTATTCTGAGTCAATGACTCTTCAGTATCCCATGCTCTGCCAGTGAGCAGGAGCACATAAAGCCAGGAAGGAGCGTGGCCAGGATGACTGACTCAAACTGGCCAAAAGGATATTCCACATCATAGAAAGTCACATCCAGTATATAGACTGGGGGGAATTGGCCAGCACTTTGGTCAATGGATGGTGAGCAATTATACTGTGCATAATTTGTTTCTCACAAGTTTTATTCTTTTCCCTCTTTTTCCTTTTCAAATTAGTAGTAATAATATCAATAATAACAACAACAGCCACCACTACTTTATTTTAAATATTAAACTGTTCTTATCTCAAGCCGAAACTTTTACCTTTTTCTTATCCTCTTCCCCATCTCACCAATGGGGAGTTGTGGAGTGAGTGAGTGAGTGGCTGCATGGTACTCTAGCAGCCAGGTGGGATTAAACCAAGGCAGGTTGATGGATTTATAATTCCCGGGGTACTTCTTGATCTTGTTGTACATGAAGGTGACTTTATCCATATTTCAATCTTGAGAAACCTCCCACAGTCTCCATGAACTTTCACTAGCAATTCAGAGTGGTCTTGCGATGACACAAACCAGCTCCTTCTGCACTTCGGAGTGCAACTTGTCCACTCTGATGGGCTTGTGTATCTCCAGCTTGCTCATGTGCTCCCTAACTTGATCCTCTTCCTCAGCTGAAATTGCAGATGCACTTTAACTTTCTTAATACTTTTAACTTTCTTAATACTGTCTGTAAAGGTACTGACCTTTACAAGAAGAGGCAAAAATTTGAATTAGAGTAAATTATGTGAGTATACTTTAAATCTTTCAAAAAATCACTTGGTTGTAGGGAGAGAGCTTGTAAAATATGTCAAAGCTATCAAACCTAGGTATACAAATCCTTAGTACAGAGAAAATCATACAAAATAACATTTTTGTTAATATCTTCAGCTAATATGAAGATAGCATTACTCACACATAACCTTACCAATGGTGAATGAAAAGTGTCTTTCAGAAATAAGAAATCTTATGAACAGGATTACAAAATCATTTAATATTATTTTAATCTCTTTCCCTGAAGTCTATGACACAGCTAACATCAATGACAACAGAATTAGAATAATAAGGAAAATTTTTGAAATATCTTTTACTTCTTACCATCACATTTTCTGCTTCTCTTGTATGCCCTAGAACAAATAAATGACAAGAAATTACAAGATTAGATGATTATCTTCTTTCCATTCTATGTCCTCACTCTTTTTTAAAAAAGTATACATGTTTGTGAAGTAAGAAATATGATTCTCCTTAGGGTTGTTCCAATGCCAATGTGTAATTAATCAATTAAGTTAATAGATTGAGAAAAAAAAGAAATTTCTTTCAAAAATGTGATCTGAAAATTAAACCAAGAGAATGTATTGAGTGGACTTTACTCTTCTTATGAGATGTATATTATTTTGTTTTCTAGTATTTCAGTTCATTAACTTTAATATAATTTTCCTGAACTCACAAATCTCTCACATTATAACATAAATAAATGAAAGACTAATGAATTAATTTATTGTGGCTCAGCTGGTCCTCCATCTTCTGCAGAACAGCAGCGTCTATTGTCTTTTGTGAATCAAGTGTTGCTTCCACTATTTTCAATCAAATCCCTAAAAGCCACAAACAGCCTTTAAATTTGCTTGCACACACCCTTTTGTGAATTTTTAAGTGCACAATGTCACAGTGCATATAAATGCTGTGGAAGTAAATTAAAACATAAGGGCAAAGCTGAAGTGCAAGTGTGAAGTGAATATAGTCTTTATCCTGATGGAGAGTGAGACAAAATGGATACAATGAATTTGTTTCCTGGTCCCAGGAGTTTCTCATCAGCAGAGAGGGCAGCACCAGTGTTTGTTAGGGAAAAGATAGGCACAAGCCGGCAATAAGTGATCTGCTTCAAATGTCTGGTATGATAAAGCTTTTCAACCTCTCCACTGGAAGCATGTCTTGTACCAGTTGGGGAAAAGACTTTTCAATGGTACTGGACAAAACTATATTGAGTAACAGTCACTCTTTAGTACTTACTTAAAGTAATGGAACAAGAACAAAATTACTAAGGTAACCTGAAACACTGGACAATATTCTCTTACAATTTTACGTACATAAACTTGCCTACTAACTGTTTTCTATTCTATTTTAAAAAAGAATCAACATGCTCACGGATATCAATACAATCTCTCCTCTGCCTACACAAATAGGGTCTTGTAGAGCCTTGAGGGGAAGCCGTGTGAGAAGCAGCTGAGGTCACTTGGTCTGTTCAGCTTGGAGAAGAGGAGACTGAGGGGAGACCTCACTGCAGTTACGACTCCCTTGTGAGGGGAAGAGGAGGGGCAGACGCTGATCTCTTCTCTGTGGTGACCAACAACAGGACCCGAGGGTCTGAAGTTCTGTCAGAGAAGATTTACGTTGGATATCAGGAGAAGGTTCTTCCCCCAGAGGGTGGTTGGGCACTGCAACAGGCTCCCCAGGGAAGTGGTCACAGCACCAGCCTGACAGAGTTTAAGAAGCTTTTGGACAATATTCTCAGGCACATGGGGTGACTCTTGGGGATGTTGCTGTTCCACACCAAGAGCTGTGCTCCATGATTCTGATGGGTCCCTTCCAACACAGCATATTCTGTGATTCTGTAAAATAGAGATGTCAACAGATACAGACATATTAATTTGAAAAGTATCTCTCAAATGGTTTCTAAATAATCAATTATACCTACCTAAAAATTCTCAAGCTTTACCTCTAGCAGTTTAACTCCATGGATTGATTCACATGATAAAAATCCTTTATTTCAAACCACAACATCAGTACTTCAGCCATTTAATTTAAGGTTTTCATATTAAGCTTCTACATTTCGTCTCTCAGGCATCCTGATCAGCAATGTGCATAATATTAACACTATATATATGCACGAATTTCAGCTTTATGAATTTTCTTTTGTACAAGTCAAATGCTCTTGGTACCAGAGTTTTCAGAGGTGGATGTTCAAATGATAGTAAATCATTGTAATTCCATCACAGTAAATGTAGATACAGTGATTTACTGCAGTTTCTTCAGTTTCCTGGGGGCTGGAGCACTTCTACTTCTACGAAGTGTCATGGGTTACCATGAACCAATGATAGAAGTTGGACACACCTCCAGATCCCATATTTAAAATGGAGAAAGCCACGAAAAAGTCTCTTTTGCTTCCGGCTTTTGAACAGGTAACGGGGGAGCCCATGTGGTCCAGTGGGGCCGGGCCTGGCCCAGCCAGGGCAGCCTAGCCCAGCCCGGTCGGTCCCCAGTGCAGCGCGGACTTTCTGAATCTTGTCTGCTACTGAGCCGGGCTGGCTCCGCTCGGCTTCACCCAAAGCCGAGCCAGGCCCTGCTCAGGCCATGGGCCGCCGGGCTGTGCCACCAGAAGCCATCCCAGCGCCGCGAGCAACCAAGCAGCTGGGACAGCGCTGGGGGCGGCCCCAAGGCCGGGAGCGGCCGGAGCCACGAGCGGCCGCATGGCTGTCGCCATCCCGGTCCGGGAGTGACCACGTGGCCAAGACCGCATGGCTGAGATCGGGGGTAGCCAGGGCAGTGGCCGTGGCTATCTCGGCATGGCTNAGCAGCGCCGCGCGGCCATGGCTATCTCGGCATGGCTCACAATGGACTTTATTTGCTTAGCTGCTTTTTAGCCAGCCATGCTGAAGACAGAAAGACAAAAGCGGTGGTAGCAGGTTTGTTTTTCTGTTTCCGGCACCCCACATGAAGGGAAAGCGCGGAGTGGAGCCGGCAGCCAGCACGGCTTGTGCAGTGCCAGCAGAGACCACGGGATCAGCAGCGAGAGGCACAGCGAGCGATTCCCCAGATTGCTGAGCCTGGACAAGACCAACCTTTCAGCGCTGCAGAACTCTATGAAAACTGTGTCAGTTGATAAAGCTTGAAAACAAACCAACCTATGAACACCAATTCCCTCCCTAATTAAAAAAAAGAGAAAGGTGAAGACACATGAGGAGGACAACATGGTGACACTAAGGTCAGTGCAAAGGAGGGAGGTGGAGGAGGAGTGCCCCAGGCCTCAGGGCTCAGATTCTTCTGCAAGCCATGGTGAGGACTTTAATACAACACTGTTTCCCTGTAAATCATGAGTGCATGGGGGGATGAAGCGTTCAAACTGCAGACATGAGTAAAGGCACCCGTGCTAAAGCCAGCAGATGTTGAAGTGACTGCAATCCAATGAGAAACTTGAGCAGAGAGAGATAAGAGAGACAAAAACCTTTGGCCCAGGGAAGAAGAGGAAGATCTCTGTTTCCAGAGATGAAGATGATCTCAGTAATAATGAAGAAAACCATTGCTTCTGAACAGCTTATCTTAAAAGTGTACCCCATGGGCCAGTGGCCCACAGAGGTAGTTGTGGGAAGACTACCGGACATGGGGGAGACTTTCACAGCAAAAGCAGATTTCCAGCCGGGCGGTGCTTTGCTGCAACATTAAATCCACAAGAGAACTGTTTCTTGCAGAGAAGTCTCCACGGCATGGCAAGAGAGACTCTTCCCTCTGAGCGAACTGGAAAAAGACTATTTTAGAAGTGGTAAACTGACTGAAGGGTCCAGGTTTGGTCTCTTTACATTGTCAGTGGGGAAGGAAAGATGGGAAGTGGGAGGAGGAGACATGTTCTGAAGATTTATTCAGATTGTTATTATTTTCCTTTTAGTTCTGTTAATAAGTTTTCTTTACGCTCTTTAAAGTTTTGAGCCTGCTTTGCCTCCTCCTAATCTGTATCTCACAGCAGAAATTGAATAGATGATTTTAGTGGGTGCACTACTGTTCAACTAGTTCTTAAACCTAGGACACGAAGACACACTGATTCAGCCTGGAGAAGTGAAGGCTCCAGGGAGACCTTATAGGATCTTCCAATACCTAAACAGGGCCTACATGAAAGTTGGAGAGGGACTTTTTAAAAGTGCATGCAGGTGGGAATGGCTTTATAAACTGACAAAGGGTAGGTTTATATAAGATACTAGGAAAAAATTTTTTACTGTGAGAGACTGGAAGAGATTTTCCAGAGAAGTTGTGGATGCCCCATCGCTGGAAGCGTTCAAGGCCAGATTGGATGGGGCTCTGAGCAACCTGGATTAGGGGAAGGCGACCCTGCCCACAGTAGGAGGGTTGCAGCTACACGACCTTTAGGATTCCCTTCCAATTCAGACCAGTCTATTATTCTACAATACTGTGTTTTTCAAGGTATCTTTTTAAAACAGAAAAATTGAAGAATACATTGTATAAGAACCAGAAGTAATTCTGGACTCAATTAATTGTGGAATCATGACTCATTTTCTGGCCCATCATGGCATTCGTGCCCTTCTGAACTGCTCATGTGTTTTCAAGTCAGAAAGAGTAATCAGATATGATACATGCATTTGGGACTGCAGGAATGAAGCAAAAAGGGATTGGAAGAAGAATAGTCTCCCCTGAAAGAGACAGAGGAAAGAAATATTTCTGTAAGGTGTTCTCTCTACTGTCTGGCAAAATTGCTTCTGCTTATGCAATCAGACCCAAGACACCTCAAAAACTAGAGTGGCACACAAAGCAATATTTTTATATCACAAAGCTGTTAGGTTAGACTCTTCCTATTACATGCCAGGAGTCATAATTTTTATGACCAGTGCTGAAATGCTTTCTGAAGAGAGAACCAATACCTGACATCTGCTGGGTTTAACAGAATGGCAAACTGACAATCTTCAGAAAACAGCAAAACACTTGTTTTGGGATTGCTTCTGAAAATGTGGTGAGCAACTTTTTATAATTTTAAAATTCCCTGTCACTTTTTAAAGCAGAAACTGAGGCCTTTTGCCCATCATATTTATAGGATATTTGTAAATCCTCAAATGAAAAACTAAGCTTACTTCATTATGTTTTTAATCTGTGCTTTCTAGACTTATCTACAAAGTCTTTAAGCTAAATTCTGAATCTTTGTCCTGCACAACTACAATTCTCTGTTACTTCTTAATTTTTCACACAGAGGTCTTTGGGGGAAATTTCCAGGAGGCCAGAATGCAGTCATGAGCCTGGATGTTGTGCATTACTCATCTCAGAGACTTAGAGAGGTTTCCCAGAAAAAAAATCATACTAACCTTGTCTGCCTCTCACATGTTAGTAGTGAATTGAGTAGCTGGTGACATTAGAACTGAGTTATTTCTAAACCAAGTTTCTAATATACTTCACTGTCTTGGTAAACATACTGAAATGGGGTATTTCCTACTGAATCTACTTTTATTCTATCCTTTCATTAAAATGAGTCTTTAAGGACATATTTCAGAAGAATATATATTTTAGTCTCCAAATCCTTAATAGCGTTTTTCTAGGAACTATATTATCCCTCTGATCTTACAGTACAAAGACCTAATTACTATTGGCCGGCTACTGGCAAAGTAGCGGACATTGATCTTTCTCTGTGCAACCCTGGATTTTAGGTCTCTACATATCTAGTGCATGATCTACCAGAAAAAAATAAGTTATTTTTCATCAAAATTGAGCAGAAATGGAAAGAAATCTTAAACAAATTTATAATAGGTAAACAGAGTTTTTTTCTCACGCTGCTATATTTAATTGAGTAATATTTCTTCCATCCAGTAGCTGTGCAGCCAAGGCTTTAAAAAGATTTCTAGAATGAAAAAACACGTGCATACAATTATTATACAGTTTCTCAGAAAGTTCAAACAATTCCTGCTTCGATGTATGTTTCCAATTAAGCTTGGAAAACTTACAAGTTATGTAACTTTATTTCAAACAGATCTACATCACATTGCAAGCAAAAAACCCCACAACAAAAACTACAGAAATAAAATAAAATAAAATAAAAAGGGGAAAAAAAAAAAGGAAAAAAAAACCCCAGGGATAATGTAGGTCTCCCTCTTCTTAGATGACAGGTGATCACAATGTGGCATTTCAATACAAAACACAGTATCACACAAGCACAGTAGCTGGAAGGCATTTTTCAAATTGTACAATTATGAACTCACATTATGGAGGATATACCCTCATTACCACAGGAAAAGAGTCAAAGTATGCTTGCTTTCTTCCTGAAATTAAATTGCACCACTTGGAAGCTGAACTTCATAGTACATATGAAGATAAAAAACTAAAACAGAAGAGTATTTTTTTTGAACTACAGCAATCTTACAATTGCTTTTTAATGAATGTTTACAATATGACCAAGCAAAAAAAATTTGAACAGGTGTTTAGAGAAGCCAATTAATCAACCTTTTCTTACTTTGGCTTACTTTGTACTTTTCCAGGCATTACTTCTTGTGGAAAAAAAAAAAAAAAAAGCTAGCACTTTAGTAATTTGTACCTCCATTTAAAATTGAATCTATCAAACATCACTGAAATTAGAGATGATAACCATTGAATGAAACTTAGAGCAATGCACAAAATAGCTAAAATGCCAAGATAATTAATTAGAAGATATTTCCTTCCTTCCTTCTTCCCTTCTTTTATGACTCACCATGATGCAGGTGAGAGTAACCCAGGTTCTTGTTAACATATACCTCAGTGCAGAGGTATATATTAACCTCTATATATATTAGAGTGGAACAACGCTGAATGATTGGTGGTTTTAAATGTGTATATATACATATATAAATATATTTATGTATATATATACAGTTTATTTTACAAAAAATTCATTGCAGTGGAAAGCAGGTATGTAACCATTTTGGTTATTATTGACTTTAGCAAAATGGCAATATTAAAGCATAAAAATATTACATAAGAAAATGTATAAGGGCAAAGAAAAAAAGGGAGAGAAGAGAGAAATATATCACCACCCATAGACCTCGCAACGAGACTTGATAGTTGCAATTTAGTTGTCTGTTGGTCAAAGTGATGTTCTTGATCCACTGCGGGTGGGGGAGGAAACCTGCAAAACACAAATTCCAATGGGCTAAAATACACTGAGGCTCAGCAGGAAGACCCAGGCCCCTCCCCTGTGTGAGAGGAAGCTTTACTCTGTCTTGCAAGAGACTCTGGATCTGTTGCAATGCTTTTGGATCATGCGGAGTCCTCTGGTGCAAGGCCTTAGCAACGGGCATTTCTGGAGTTTTTGATTTTTTATGACACCTTCTAAGACATGACAGCTTCTTCTCACATCCGTTCAGTTGAGCCACTAATGCCTCATCAGATCTTCTCCATCAATCATAACAGTTCAGTCTCTCACACTTTCTTAAGCCATTCCTCAAACCGCTTTATTTATTTTATCTTATTTTTTTTTATTTGTTACCTTAAATTTTTAAATACTATTAAAACTTACTTCATCATTTTTTGGCTAATATTTCAAATTTAGAAGGCTCTATATGGTCTGCCATTACTAAGGACCTACTACTGATGACACATTAAAAATATGTTATTTTAAATGTAAATATAATAAACAAAATTCTCACATTCATGAAATCCAGTCTATGAAGAAATTTTTAAAACTAGATTGTACCCTTCAAAATACTTCTTTTTTCAATTATTTTTTCCAGACTGACATGGTTTCATTACTGCACTGAACTAAAAAGAATTAAGCTAAACCAGTGTTTCAGTAGGTGCTAAGTATCAGTTGTCCTTCATAATTTTTTAAAGCAAGATGAAACTGAAGTATTTTAAGGTCCAAATTCTGCCATAATATGTTGGAGTTAGAATTGTGAAAAGTACTTGGAAATTCTGTGAAGTATCATTCAATCATGGACTTCCAAATTAATACTCTTTCTTGTGACCTTTTGAATTCTAATAGAAATTAAAATATTTAGAAGTAATTTAAATTATATGAAAAGTGGACTTTCATCTCTCACTTTAAAAAGATGTATGTTTTTAAATTGATAAAAGTAGTCTCAATTACGATTTTATTTTATATAGAAGAGGTCAAATTAATTGAAATTGAAATATAATTGTGTAAATCACTAAAGCAGAAATCCAACACCTGAAATTTTAATACATAAGGGAAATTTAGATACAGCATATTTTCTCTTGATTAATTTTCTGTTTTACAGGAGACATTGGTAGACCTTTGCTTCCTTTGCTTCAGTATCATTGAACTACAGACGTGATGCTGAAAACAAAATAAATTGTTTCGAAGTAAGAAGAAAATGCTTCAAATAATTTCTCAGTTCAAAACCTCTTTTTTTTTTACTTTGTCTTTCCAAACAAAAAGCATATTTTCCAGATGTCCTGATACATGAAGTGTATGTGCGTTACTTTTAGAAAGACTCTAATGTGGTTAATGTGGTATGGAACATAGAAAGGATAGTGAGAAAACATAAAAAAGAACAGCTAAAACTTTTTAATCTTTCAGCTAGTGATGCAATGCCAGTGTCCCAAAACTTTTAACTTTCTTCATAAAGGCTCTTTTTACAGCAACATGTGTTTCAGAGTACATATTGTTTATAAAAGGTAGCGCTCTCTCCCTGATTTACAGTCTTTTCAGCTGCAGAGTTCAGTCTTAATTGTGTCCTGCATTGTCAGCATGGTGTCTGTAGGATAATAAGACATGACTTTGCTTGTAAACCTTGCATTCAGGCAATGGGCACACATTTCACAATCTTACAGAGGCTGTCTCACTCATTTTTTCCTTGGTCTTGAACATGTAAAAATAAAGTAGAGCTGAAAGACAAATATATAGATCTTGCAAGTGAATGAGAATTTGCTTTTAGAGTTTAATCGTAATAGGCTTGAATACATGCATTTTCAGAGGCACTTTTTAAATTTAAGTAATTTTTTGAAATTCTACATTCCCCAATCATCTGATCTCTTTTGCTTGCAAAGTTTTATGGTGGATTCATCCTGGCTGGATACATGGCACACACAAAAGCTGTTCATTCACTCCTCTTCTCAGTGGGACAGGGAAAACGAAATATAATGAAAGGCTTGTGCCATGGGTGAAGATAAGGACAAGGAGAGATCACTCACCAGTTACTGTCATGGGCAAAACAGACTCAATTTTATGAAACCAATTCAATTTACTGTCAAGCAAATCAGAGCAAGGTAATGAAAAATAAAGCCAAACCTTAAAAATGTCTTCCCTCCACCCCTTCCTTCTTCTTGGCTTAAATTTCTTGTTTTTCTACCTAACCCTGCAGCAGTGCAGGGGACAGAGAATGGGCACTGTGGTCAGTTCATCACTTGCTGCTTTTTCCTCCCCAGGGGAAGGACTCTTCACACTCTCCCTCTGTTCCAATGTTGATTCCTTCCACAGGATACAGTCCTCTATGAACTTCTCCAATGAGAGTCCTTCCCACCAGTTACAGTTCTTCACAACCTCCTCAGCATGACTCTATTTCATGGGGTGTAGTTCTTCAGGAACAGACTGCTCCAATGCAGGCTTTCCTTGGAGTCTCAGACTCCTTTGGATCTGTTCTAATGTGGGGTCATTCTTCAGCTGCGGGTGGATCTCTGCTCCCCCATGGATCTCCATGGGCTGCAGGGGCGCAGCTGCTTCACCGTGGGCTGCACCACACCCTGCAGGGCAATCACTGCCTCGACTCCTGGAGCACCTCCTGCCCCTCCTTCTCCACTAACCTTGGTTTCTGCAGAGCTGCTCCTCTCATATATTCTCACCCTTTCATCCAGCAGCTTTTGTAGAGCAGTTTTTTCTCTCTCTTCTTAAATCTGTCATCCCACAGGTGCTACCATCACTGCTGAGTGGTTTGGCCTTGCCCTGTAGCAATGCTGTCTTGGAGTCAGTTGGCACTGGCTCCCTCAGACACGGGGGCAATTTCTGGCTTCTTCTTACAGATGTCACCACCGCATCCACCCTGCTACCAAAATCTTGCCATAAAACTGAATATAGCCATTTTAGATTAGTTTGGGTGTCATAACAATTTACAACCAACCTCTACTGTTTGCAGTTATCTCCTGCTTGGAAGGCCAAATTTCAGGTTTGGACCTTTACCCTCCAACGTTGCAATCATCAGTTAGCTTTAACAATTCAAGCTGATTTTGTCCTCAGGCACACCAATGCTTTTTTATTTTTTTTAAATAATAGTATCAGAGGTAGTATTTTCTCTCTACAGACACCTACATGTAGCTCATTTCTGTTCTCAAAAGGTGCTAGGATAATAGAATTTTTCATCCACTTTCTTTTTGCTTGACTGAGCACTGAGTTTGCACTATTGCAGGAGCAGGACTCCATGACTATCTTAGACTGTGTCTCATTATAAACTGTGGTTGCCAGAAGATTACAGCCTCTGTTGCTAGACATAATGAGCAGCACCATCTGCATTTCCATCTGGCCTATGAAAACTTCTGATAAGTTCAGGAAGTGTTTGAGACAAGGGGAGACCTTCTTCCATGTCTGATCTCACCAAAATAATGAATATAACATGATTGATAAATAAATACCACGGATTATGGATGATAACACCCATGGCATAAACGTAACGGCAGTGATGTTTACAGCCTCAGAGGATTAAAGCACTGCAATCAGGAGAATTTAGTTTTGCTTTTCAGGAGATGAAGAAGAAAGCAAAATAAATAAGTGGTAAAATACAGAGAATTACTTTTTCTCTCCTGCATTTCCTCATGGAATTTCTTAATCTCAAATTGACTTACAGGATTGATTGTTGAAGAGATGAGAATGAGACAAAGAGTAAAATAACTATTTTGTTAGTAAAATACAAATCTGATAAGGAGATTGGCTAAAAACTAACTGCACAGTCCTAAAATGACATTGTTACAGTTACTGCTCAGCACACACTAGTTCCTCCTTTAAATATATAAACCTCTGCTGGGGTGCGTCCCACCCC